>CAUYRH010103203.1:0-19548 GCA_963574655.1 Perodicticus potto | reverse complement strand
TCTGTGCTGTTTTTGTTGCTACCACTTTCTCAGTAGGTTTGTATGCCACTGCCTGGAAATGGATCCTCCCCTTGTTGCTACTAACAGTTGCTACTAACAGTGTTGCTTATTTTCTCCATAAGGTTACTTGTGCTCACCTGCCATTATCTGTGAAGTCAAATTGATTGATTGATTGATGAGTGACAGAATCTCAGTCTTTTGCTCTGGCATCAGCCTAGCTTCTGGCAACCTTAAACTCTAGGTTCAAGCGATCCTCCTGCCTCATCCTCCCAAGTAGTTGGGACTATATGTGCCTACCACAATGCCCTCTGGGTTTTTTGGTTTGTTTGTTTTTTGAGACAGAGCCTCAAGCTGTCACCCTGGGTAGAGTGCTGTGGCATCACAGCTCACAGCAACCTCCAACTTCTGGGCTCAAGCCATTCTCCTGCCTTCACCTCCCAAGTAGCTGGGAGGACTACCTGCCACAACACTCGGCTATATTTTTTGGTTGCAGCCGTCATTGTTGTTTGGCCAGCCTGGGCTGGATTCGAACCCGCCAACTCAGGTGTATGTGGCTAGCACCTTAGCTGCTTGAGCCACAGGCAACGAGCCTGATTTTTTTTTTTTTTTTTTTTTAGTAGAGATGGGGTCTCATTCTTGCTCAGGCTGGTTTCAAACTCCTGACCTCTATCTGTCCTCCTCCTTTGGCCTCCCAGAGTATGAAATATATTTTTTATGTTTTCAATTCCAGCCTATGAATGTCTTTAAAGGCATGGCAAGTGGCTCAGCACCCGTAGCACAGTGGTTATGGCTCCAGCCACATATACTGAAGGCGGCAGGTTCAGACCTGGCCTGGGCCAGCTAACCAACAATGACAACTGCAAGAAAAAAAAATAGCCGGGCGTTGTGGCAGGTGCCTGTAGTCCCAGCTACTTGGGAGGCTGAGGCAAGAGAATCGCTTGAGCCCAAGAGTTTGAGGTTGCTGTGAGCTGTGACGCCACTGCACTCTATCAGGAGCAATGTAATGAGACTCTCTCTCAAAAATAAATAAATAAATAAATAAATAAATAAATAAAATAAATAAAATAAAGACTTGGTGAGTATACTTTGGAAAACATGTAGTTGAATTCTGTTTATTCAGCTAATCTGTGTCTTCCAAATGCTGAGTTAGTCATTTACAAGTCAAGTATTATTGATGGAGAGCGTTGTAGTTTTGCATTTTTGTTACTGTCTGTATTTCCTGTAGGTTTTTTCATACCTTGTTTCTCGCTTACTGTCTTCTTTTCTGTCTTGTCACTCTCTTCTAGAGACATGCTTTTACTCCCTTTTTAATTTTTTTTGTGTATATTTTGTAGATATTTTGGGGAAAGTATGTTAAGCATCTTAAAGTTGTAACATATTTGATTAAACTGATAACTTAATTTCTGTATCCTGCCAAAACTACTGTATTACATTTTCACTAACTTTTTTTGTTATGGATGTCAGAATTGCATCTGTATATGTTGTGTGTCCATTTGTATTTTTCCAGCTCTTTTTGTTTTAATGTTAGGAGAAAAACGTCAAGTTTTTAAAAAACTATAATATGCAAGTCTCTGTAGATACTCATTTATTTACATTTACTGGAAAACCTTCTTTATGGGTTTGAGTTATTGTTGTACCCAGTGTGAGTGGAATTATAGAGAAAACACTAGCATACTGTGTTCAAATTAGGTATGGGGTCATTTATTGACTAGCTGACCAAGAAGGATTCACACCCCAAATTTCTCAGTAAAGCATGAGAGGAAGGGATTTGGGTTTTTTTTTTTATGTCTTTCTTTCATTTGGCGGGGGCAGGGTAGAATTCCTAAAGCAAAGCAATTTACAGAAGAAAGAGTAAAGGTTAGATCTATGGGGTAGGGGGGTTGAGCAATTACAAAGGGAGCCAATGTGGTTTTATGAGGGTCTGTAACCTTGGGCTAATCCTCCCTGTCCTGCAGGATATGTTTGTTTAATAAACCTTGTTTAACAACCCATTTCTGCAAGGCCTGTATGCTCAGGGGCAGGTAGTGATAAGGAGGGGAGGGGAGAGGGAATGCAAGATGGGGTCAGTCTGGCCTTTCATTCCCAACTGGTCTTATGTCAGAGTCCAATCATTGACTTATCTTTTGTAGGAATTTGGTTATATTGAGTTTTTATTATCATGAGTTTTACTGCAGCTATTTGTCATTTAATGAAATTTATTATCCATTTGAGGATACATGGTCTTACAAGAAGCCCTAACAGGAGGAAAATAACTGGTCTGGTTAGGCTGGTGACTAAAGTAGTAACCCAGGGGTTCTAATCAAATAAGTTTTGGAACCAAGACTGGGAATATATTCTTTCTCTTTTTTGCTCTGATCTAAGTTATCTCGGATTTTCTGCAAGGTGTATTTTTGTGTGTGTTTAGACAGAGTGTCACCATATCACTCTCGGTAGAGTGCTGTGGTGTTACAGCTCATAGCAACCTCAAAGTCTTGGGCTTAAGCGATTCTCTTCCCTCAGCCTCCCAAGTAGCTAGGACTATAAGTGCCTGCCACAAAGCCCAGCTTTTTTTTTTTTTTTTTTTGTTATAATTGTCGTTGTTTAGCTGGTCCAGGCTGGGTTCAAACCTGCCACACCCTTGGTGTGTGTGGCTGGCATCGTAACCACTGTGCTACAGGCTTTGAGCCTACAAGGTGCTTTTAATGACTTCTGACTGTTTGGCATAGACACAGCATTCTTCTAGCACAGCGCACAGTCCTCCTTGGTTTAGAAAGAGGAGGTCTAAACCTCTCTGGTTTTGTAGTGCTACTTGTGCTAGGGACTCTGCCTGGTTGTGTAACATGTCTACAGCTGACTAGAGTCCTCCTAGATCTTCGTCAATTTGTTGGGACAGAGCTGCTAAGTCCTGCTCACCTTTCACTAGTGCAGTAGTGCTCATAGCAAATATTCCTGCAACGCTTAGTCCTAAAAGAACTGGGACCAGGAGTGGCACTCTTCTTTTTGCGGGAAGCTCATGCCAGGAGGGAAAATTAGGTTTTCTCCTTCAGGGCCTGAATGAACGTATAGTAGTGGGAGTACATGGACTATGACACAAGCTCCAGCTGGTTGCACTAGCTGTGTGGTAATGCATTGGGTTAGGCCCATGGTACGTGCCAGCCAGATTTCATTTGGAATTGTATACCATTTCTTTTTCTTTTTCTTTCTTTTTTTTTGAGACAGAGTGTCACTATGTTGCCCTGGGTAGAGTGCTATGGCATCACAGCTCACAGCAACCTCAAACTCTTGGGCTCATGCAGTTCTCTTGCCTCAGCCTTCCAAGGAGCTGGGACTACAGGTGCCCGCCACAACATCTAGCTATTTTTTGTTGCAGTTGTCATTGTTGGTTAGCTGGCCTGAGCCAGGTTTGAACCTGCCACCTTTGGTGTATGTGGCTGGCACTGTAACCACTGTGCTATGGGCGCCTAGCCTGTATACCATTTCTAGGGGGAGTATTTAGTTAGGTTATAAACCCGGCGTGCAAACGCAGCTCCGTCATCTGGCTATATCCCCTAGGGCAAGGGGCAGGGTTAGCCATGGACACAGCAAGGCATCTTGGTTTTTAACTGGAAGTGTCTGTATGCCTAGACCAATATAGTACAGGGGCCAAGACTGCAGGCACAGTCAGCAACAGTCTGCAGCCAGGTCAAGTGGGGGTGATGTTTAAGAGATGGTGCATGTTATTTAGCATGCTTTGCAAGCTAGGGGGCAGGAGGGGCTTTAGGTCTGTTCTTTAGGGTTGTCTAGGGTTGTGGGGGACAGGGTAGTAGGGGTCAAATATGGGGTCTTCAATTCTTGCAAGAAGCCCCACTGGCTTTGGTGGGCTCTGTGATCAGGAAAACCGCTGAATTGTGAATAGCATTACATGGTCTGGTCATCCAAAAACGGATTCCCCACATTTGTTCTCCTGCCCTGATGTGTAGGGTGGAATTCCGCACCTAGATGGAAATGAGGTTACAGGTGCGAGGTATGGCACATATGGGTTCCCCAGCCCTCCGGAGAATAATTTGTTCAGTATTATTTGGCCCTCCCTCATAGGTGGCAATGGTTATACATTCCCAGACTGGGCAAAAATATTTGTTTGGGTTTAGGCGGGATATTCTCATTGGCGGGGTCCAACAGAGGTAGATTGAGGTTCTGTAAGTCTCTTACCCTGTGTTGTCCCACACCCATGGAGCATTCTACACGTTCCTAATGCAGAGACCTTCTTGGTTTAAATTCAAACAGTTTACACAGATCAGTGCGAAATACCAGATCTGGTCCTATGGCTTCTGGGACTTTAGTACCATCTGCCCAGGATATATATATTTGCCATCACCCTCCCTTTAGCCCAGGTGGATAGCACAAAATACGAAGTGGTTGAAGTGAGGGTGTTTGGAAGAGATTTCAAAGCCTGGCAGATAAATGGAAAGTAAATTAATATTTTAACAGTCTTAGCTTGAGAGGATCCTCTCTGGGGATTGAGGTCCAGGCAGATTTCTTGTTTTCTTTGACCTTTTTTACTCGGGAGTGGTGAATCCATGCTGTCAGACCATCCACCTTTACAGCTGTTGGGGTAGCAAGGATGACAGCGTAGGGACCTCTCCACCGTGGACTCAGTCCTTCTTTCTGGAACATCTCCACCGTGGACTCATTCCTTCTTTCTGGAACATCTTTATGTACACCTGGTTCCCGGCTTAAAGGCAGGTTTGAATTTTCTGCTTGCTTCCTGTGGACTGGGATGTGCATCTCGAACCAGGAGTGGAAGATCTGTTTGAACCTGATGGAGAGTTTTGAGATATTTCAGAAGAGAGTGGTTAGTTATTTCTGCTAGGTGGGTTTCACATCCTTGGGGGAGTAGGGGAGGCAGTCTGCAATACATTGTTTCATAAGGGGTGAAACCTGCTCAGTATGGGGTGCATCGCCCTCTAAGGCCTGCTAAGGGGAGGAACGCCGTCTGCCTTTCACTGGTCTCTTCAGTGAATTTGGTTAAGATTTCTTTTAGGGTCGGGTTCCTGGCCTGAACTCTAAGGTTGATAGGCTCAGTGAAATTTCCACTGTAGGCGTAGGGCTTTACTAATTGCCTGGGTTAGAGCAGAAATGCATGCCAGCCCATTATCTGAGCCAATGGAAAGAGGTAGCCCATATCTAGGGGTAATTTCATTTAAGAGTTTTTTTGTTGTGATCAATGCTGTTTCATTTTTGGTGGGGAAGACTTCCACCCAACCTGAGAATGTATCTGCCAATACTAAGTGGTATTTATATCCTCTGCTGGCAGGGTGGATTTCAGTAAAGTTAACTTCCCAACTTTCTCCCGTCCCTGCCCCCCACCATGTGCCCCCTAAGACGAGTTCCCATGGGAGGTTTTGGCCCCTCCTTCCCATTTACTTTTTCACACGCCACACAGCAGGCAGCTGTGGACCAGGCAACTTTTGCCAAGGTTTTAAACAAGTACCTTGGCTGCCATAGTTCTTGCATTTTCTAATCTCCTAGATGGGTTACTGAATGGAGTTGTTGTATCAGTTCCCTCCCAAGTGGGCTGGGTAGATAAACCTGGCCATCAGGGAGTTGGAACCAGCCATCTCCAATTTCTTTGGCTCCTTGTTCTTCTGCAAATTTCTTTCTTTTTTCTTTTCTTTCTTTTTTTTTTTTTTTGGGACAGAGCCTCAAGCTGTCACCCTGGATAGAGTGCCACGGCATCACAGCTCACAGCAACCTCCAATTCCTGGGCTCAAGTGAGTCTCCTGCCTCTGCCTCCCAAGTAGCTGGGACCACAGGTGCCCATCACAATGCCTGGCCATTTTTTGGTTGCAGCCGTCATTGTTTGGTGGGCTCAGGTTGGATTCGAACCTGCCAGCTCAGGTGTACGTGGCTGGCACCTTAGCCTGTTGCCACAGGTGCCAAGCCTGCAGATTTCTTTTCTTTTTCAGAGTACGTGGGGGCAGTAGTTAGGACTGGAGCCGGGAACTGGACGACCACAGGTAGAATGTCTGAGGGTCTTACTTGAATGAAGGCCACTTCTCAGGCCATCTTGTCTACCAGGTGGTTGCCAATCGCCTCTGGGGAATTAGGCTTCTGCTTTCCTGGGCAATGGACAACTGCTACCTTCTTGGGGAGCTAATGAGCCTCTAATAGGGCCAGGATTTCATCTTTATTTTTAATAGTTTTTCCTGGCGAGGTAAGAAGTCCTCTTTCCTTGCAAATCTGTTCATTTGTATGTACTGTCCCAAATGCATATCAGCTTTCGGTATAAATGTTAATTGTTTTGTCTTTTCCCCCATTGGAGGGCTTGGGTTAATGCGATTAATTCGGCTCTTTGAGCCAGGGTGCCTACTGGCAGGGCCTGTGCCCGTATGACCTCATCCTGGGTGGTCACAGCAGCTCCTACTTTCTGGGTTCCATCTTGGATATAGATGCTTCCGCCGTGTACGTGGTAGCATCAGGACACGGTGTGTCCTGCAAGTCCGTGTGCCCTTTTGGCAAATGTCCAGCACATCCTCGAAGTCACGGACAGGCTCTTGTGGGTCATCGTCTGGCAGCAAGGTTGCCAGATTTAGGTTCTGGGTGGGGCTGAACTTCAGGTGTGGCTGGTCTAATAGCAGGCTCTGCTGCTGGGTGAGTCTAGTATTTGATATCCACCGGCTGCTGGCTCCCCGAAGGAGGGTTTCTACAGCATGTAGGGCCATTAGTTAGCTTATCTGCTTCTTGTACCAACAGGAAGCTGCCTGCAACACCTCCTGGACAAGTTGGCTAGCCTGTGGCCACCGGGTCCAGATATGGGTCGCTTCCATGGGGTTAGGGCTTGAGTTAGTATACCTTTTGCAACACCTTTTGCCTCATAAATGAACAGGTGAAAAGGCTTTATAATGTTTGGGAGTGCTATGGCAGGAGTGATAGCTGGAGCTTGTTTTAAGGTTTTATTTTTTATTTATTTTTTTGAGACAGAGCCTCAAGCTGTTAACCTGGATAGAGTGCCGTGGCATCACAACTCACAGCAACCTCCAACTCCTGGGCTCAAGCAACTCCCCTGCCTCTGCCTCCCAAGCAGCTGGGACTACAGGCACCCGCCACAACGCCCGGCCATTTTTTGGCTGCAGCTGTCATTGTTGTTTGGCGGGCCTGGGCTGGATTCGAACCCGCCAGCTCAGGTGTACGTGGCTGGCGCTTTAGCCTGTTGAGCCACAGGCGCCGAGCCTATTTTTTATTTTTTATTTATTTTTTTGAGACAGAGCCTCAAGCTGTCACCCTGGGTAGAGTCCTGTGGCATCACAACTCACAGCAACCTCCAACTTCTGGGCTCAAGCGAGTCTCCTGCCTCCGCCTCCCAAGTAGCTGGGACTACAGGCGCCCGCCACAACGCCCGGCCATTTTTTGGTTGCAGCCGTCGTTGTTGTTTGGTGGGCCCGGGCTGAATTCGAACCTGCCAGCTCAGGTGTACGTGGCTGGCACCGAGCCTGTTTTAAAAGCTTGATTTTCTTATTCAGTCCACAGCAGGGGGCTGTTGCCAGCTGTGTACAATGGCTTCGCTATTTCAGCAAATCCTCAAATCCATAAGCGACAATAGCCTATGACCCCTAGTAATTCTTGGACTTACTTCTTTGTGGCTGGGGTAAGGATCTAAAAAATTGCTTGCTTCCTTTTGCTGGTCAGGGGTCTTGTCTTCTGACAACAGGTACCCAAGGGAGGATACTTTCTTTCTTTCTTTCTTTTTTTTTTTTTTTAGAGATAGAGTCTCACTTTATAGCTCTCAGTAGAGTGCTGTGGCGTCACAGCTCACAGCAACCTCCAACTCCTGGGCTTAGGCGATTCTCTTGCCTCAGCCTCCCGAGTAGCTGGGGTTATAGGTGCCCGCCACAATGCCCAGCTATGTTTTTTGTTGCAGTTTGGCCGGGGCTGAGGTTTAACCTGCCACCCTCAGTATATGGGGCCAGTGCCCTACCCTCTGAGCCACAGGTGCTTCCCAAGGTAGGATACTTTGATCAGGCAAACCTGAGTTTTCTTAGCTGATACCCAGTACCCTAGTTCCTAGAGATATTTCAGGAGGTCTCAGGAACATTTTAAGCAATCTTCACAATTGATTGTTGCCAGCACAATATCATCTACATAACTTCAAAAGAACACAGTTCATATGCCTTGCTTTGAAATCTTTAGATTCCTTCACAAGGCCTCCCCGAACAGAGTTGGGGAGTTCTTGAAGTCTTGGGGGATTTTTATCCACGTGAGTTGACTGGTCATTCTGAATTCAGGGTCTGTCCATTCAAAGGCGATGATTGGTTGGCTGGCTGGGGCTAGTGGGATGGAGAAGGTGGCATCTTTAAGATCCAGAACTGTGAACACTTGAAATTCTGGTGGGAGGAGGCTTAAGAGAGAGTATGGATTAAGAACTGTTGGAGGTATTGTTGCTACCTACTTGTTTACCTCTAGAGGTCTTGAACAGGCTGGAAGTCTGATGTTCCCAGCTTTCTGACTGGAAGAGATGAGGTGTTCCGGGAAGACTGGCATGGGACGAGGATCCCCATCTCTAACAGCACTGGACATGTGGGGCTACCCCAAGGCCAGCCAAAACTCCAATAGGTGAGGGTACTGCCAAACTCAATAGGTGAGGCTCTGGCCAGCAGTTGGACTACAACTGGTGGGTGATGACCAGCTAGCCCTGGTGGGTTAGATTCAGCCCAGACCCAAGGGAATTCTGCCTTCAATTTATCTAATAAGTCTGGTGAGGTCTCTCCACATCCTTCTCCCTCCCCCTAGGAGGGAGTAAGAAGTAGTCTTCTGACACAGGGGTGGAGAGACTTAATTGCTAGATTAATTCCCCTGTGGTGAGATGGAGCCCAGTGTAACCTCATCCACCTGGGGGAAGATGTTTTTGAAGCAGGTCTCTGCCAAGGAGAGGGTATGGGCAGTCTGGTATCACTAGTAAAGTATGGGTAACTTAGTTTTTTCCTAAGTCCACAGTCGATGTTGAGTGACCAGGCATATCCAAGTCACTCCAGTGGCCCCTTGGATGAGAATTTTTTCCTTAAAGCTCTCATTGATTCCTGCAAGATAGATCACTCCACTCCCGTATCTACCAGAAATGTAATCAGGTAGCCCCCGATCTTGGCTTGCACCATGGGCTCTCCAGGGCCTACTGGGAGAGAGCTGTGCCCCATCAGTCAGAGTTACTCCATAGTCATCAGAGAAGCCATCAGTAAAGTTCTTTAACATGTGCTGGATGGGTGTCAGGGGTTTACTTTGTTGAGTTCCCATGATTGTGAACCTAGCCAAAAAGAATAGAAATTATATCAGGACAGGCAAGAAGAATAACAGTCGCACTGATGATGATGATAAATAAACACGCGAACAAATCGAACATGTGCATCTGAGGCCGAGGTGCCCCACCTCCCGGTGTTTCCAGGAACCTGGGACAGGCCTACCCAGCACTAGGCAGCCCTTAGGGGTCCCTACATCTCCTTCTTGGGCCCCTATCATACTCCATGTGTGCAAACCTGTTTTCTGGGGCACTCACCGTGCCCATGGCACTGGTGTTTCAGCGACTATTTTGTGGCCCGTTCCTGGGAACATAACTTCTCAAACACAAACTACACTTAGACTGAAAAAGAATGCTTACCTCTTGAGAGGGAGTTCTGGACCCAACATTCTTGTTTTGTTTTGTTTTTTTTTTCAGTTTTTGGCTGGGGCCGGGTTTGAACCCACCACCTCCGGTATATGGGGCCAGCGCCCTACTCCTTTGAGCCACAGGCGCCGCCTGGACCCAAGATTTTGATAGAGTTGATGAGAGTTCCTCTGGAGCTCCTCAGGAGGAGTTCAGGAAATTATGGGACCCTGGAACATCTCAGGGGGCACCTCCCATATAATTCCCCTCTCTGGGGGGCTGTCCACAAAGGCCTACCCTCCGGCTGGTGAGATCTCACTGGGAGCTCCAAATGTTGCACCCACTGCAAGTGGAATTACAGAGAAAATGCCAGCACACAGAGTTCAAATTAGGTATGGGGTCATTTATTGACTAGCCAACTGAGAAGGGTTCATACCTCAAATTTCTCCGTGAAGCATGACAGAGGAAGGGTTATTTTTATATCTTTCTTTCATTTGGCAGGGGCAGGGTAGAATTCCTAAAGCAAAGCAATTTACAGAAGCAAGTCGAAGGGTTAGATCTATGGGTCAGGGGGGTTGGGCAATTACAAAGGGAGCCAGATATGGTTTTACAAGGGTCTGTAACCCTGGGCTAATCCACCCTGTCACTGCAGGGTATGTTTCTTTAACAAACCTTGTTTAACAACCCGTTTCTGAAATCAAAGATTGTACATACTTAGGGTGGTATGGCCACAGGCAATATTCTAGAATCTATATGTAGAATTTCTTGAATATACACCTAGAAAGAGAATTGAAAGGTCATTCAATGTGATAAATTTAATTTCATAGTAAATATTGTAAGACTTATAAACCTAATTTCTTCCCACATTATCAAACCATCTCTCCTTCCAGTTTCTTCCATTTTAGCCTCACTATCACAGTTTTAGTCTCATAGTTGACACGGAATAGTTATGTGTTCCTAAATCAGTTTCGCTTTTCTACCAGAGTCAGAATTTTATTTTATTTTTATTTATTTTTTATTATTATTTTTTTTTTTGAGACAGAGCCTCAAGCTGTCACCCTGGATAGAGTGCTATGGCATCACAGCTCACGGCAACCTCCAACTCCTGGGCTCAAGCGAGTCTCCTGCCTCCACCTCCCAAGCAGCTGGGACTACAGGTGCCCACCACAACGCCGGGCCATTTTTTGGTTGCAGCCGTCATTGTTGTTTGGCGGGCCCGGGCTGGATTCGAACCCGCCAGCTCATGTGTACGTGGCTGGCGCCTTAGCCCATTGAGCCACAGGCGCCGAGCCAGAGTCAGAATTTTAAATGACATAGTATAATTCTGTTTCCATAGATTGGCAAATAATTTTGCACCTGTATGCCCATATAAAAACATATTATATATTTAACATTTTTCATAGCACAGTGGGGTTTTAGCATATTACTTTTTGTATTCCTGACCATACTACAGTTTCCACAAAACCTCTTCTGAGCAACACTCCCTAACTGTGTAAACCATTACCATTGGCAGACTTTTGCAGGATGCTGTCTGAGTTGTTATTTCCACTGGTGCCTAAATCAGGATGCAACCTGGGTGATGACTCACATACCATTGTCCATGAAGGATGACTGAGTAACCCTGTAGGCAACATAGCTGACATTTTCTGTGTCCCTTGAACTGTTCTGCCCTATGCTCTGTTTCCTATGAACTTTTGTTTCTGTTGCTGCTTGGATCACCCATTGCTCCTAAGAACATGTCTGAGCCTCAGGCCCTGGGTCAAGTCTTATTTTTGTCACTTAATGTGCAAATCAGGGTTAGATGCATAAATGCTGTGGACCTGCTGTTTTTACGTGAAACATAATTAATCTCAAGGTTATTCTAACAAGTTAGTGCTGGTTATGCCTAAGAATACTGCATGTTGTTTGTAAAGACTGTAAAATTGTGAATAGGACCTCATCAGATAAACTTTGACCAAGATGAATGTTCAAGTCATAGTTGCCTGAATTATGTCCTGTAGGATTATATTTCTTAATTTATTCCAAATAATGTTTTCTGTGATCCTAGTTGTTATATTTTCCAAGTATAAGTATATCATTCTTTTCAATTGTTGAACAGCATGTGCTTTCAGCCCATTGCATTGCTTTGCCTTTGGGGTAAAACAATTCTGCTTTTAGGGTTAACATGGATTTATGTGATGTGTTTTGCTTATAGGTCGTTTCATGCAAGGCTTGCCTGCGTACTATTTTGAATTACATGTAATCACATATTCTATATTTAAAAAACAAGTTTTTCTAAAAGTTAAATGTTACAATTTTATGTTTCATAACTCTGTATGCTGTACCTATGCTACTCTTGGTATGTTGTTATATATTTCAATAAGAGGTGTTTAATGACCATGTGTAATTCATCAGGCACCTGTGGTTCTTTATATCTTGTAGGTATCTCTTCTTTATGTGTGATAAATGAATTTCCACCTAAAGAGAGCAGTAGTATAGAAGAAATATCCCCCACAGTGATGTTGGAAAGGCATGAAATCCATGACATTGAAGACTTTTGTTTTAGGGAAATCCAGAAGAATATACATAACTTTGAATATCGCTGGAGAGATGACATAAGACGTTGCACTGCAGTCCATATGACCCCTCAGGGAAATCTCACTGGAAGGAGAGATCAGCATGATAGAAGGGATTCAGGAAACAAGCTTATTAATAATCAGCTGAGATTGAACACCCAGTCAGATCTACCAGAACTGCAGCTATTTAAGGTTGAAGAGAAAAGTTATGAATGTAATGCCATGAAGAAGTCTAGCAACAATGATTCCTTTTTTTCCCCACCCCACAGAATTCCTTCTACTGTGAAACCACACCTTTCTCATAAACATGTGTATGATCCTATGGATTCATTATTCACACCAAGAGAGAAACCACACAATGTGACAGAACATTACAAATGTACTGAGTGGGACGAGGCCTTTAATCAAGGGTTACATTTCACTATTCATCAAGTAATGCATGCAGAGAAGAAACGATTTAAATGTGACATATGTGGCAAGGTGTTCAATAAAAAATCAAGCCTTGGAAGTCATCAGAGAATCCATGCTGGACAGAAATCTTACAAGTGTAATGAATGTGGCAAGGTCTTCCAGCAGACTTCACAGCTTACACGACATCAGAGAATCCATACTGGAGAGAAGCCGTACAAATGTAATGAATGTGGCAAGGTCTTCAATCAGATTTCACAGCTTACACGACATGGGAGAATCCACACTGGAGAGAAACCTTACAAATGTAATGAATGTGGCAAAATGTTCAGTAATAATTCAAACATGGTACAACATCTGATAATCCATACAGGAGAGAAACCTTACAAATGTAATGAATGTGGGAAGGTCTTTAATCATATTTCACGCCTTTTACAACATTGGAGAATTCACACTGGAGAGAAACCTTACAAATGTAATGAATGTGGCAAGGTGTTCAGTCAAAATTCACACCTTGCAAGTCATCAAAGAATTCATACTGGAGAGAAGCCTTACAAATGTAATGAATGTGGGAAAACATTCAGTCAGAAGTCATCCCTAGGAAAGCACTGGAGGATTCATACAGGAGAAAAACCTTACAAATGTAATCAATGTGGCAAAGTCTTCCGTCAGAAGTCATCCCTAGGAAAGCACTGGAGGATTCATACTGGAGAGAAACCTTACAAATGTAATGAGTGTGGCAAAGTGTTCGGTCAGAAGTCGTCCCTACGAAAACACTGGAGGATTCATACAGGAGAGAAACCTTACAAATGTAATGAATGTGGCAAGGCCTTCAGAGAAAAGACATCCCTTACATGTCATCAGCGAATTCATACTGGAGAGAAACCATATGAATGTAATGAATGTGGAAAGGTATTCCGTGAAAGTTCAGCCCTTGCACAACATCGGAGAATTCACACTGGAGAGAAACCTTACAAATGTGATGTATGTGGCAAAATGTTCAGTCAAAATTCAATACTTACACAACATCTGATAATCCATACAGGAGAGAAACCTTACAAGTGTAATGAATGTGGCAAGGTCTTTATTCATATTTCAAGCCTTACACAACATCAGAGAATTCACACTGGAGAGAAGCCTTACAGATGTAATGAATGTGGCAAGGTGTTCAGTCAAAATTCACACCTTGCAAGTCATCGAAGAATCCATACTGGAGAGAAACCTTACAAATGTAAAGAATGTGGAAAGCTATTCCGTGAAAGTTCAGCCCTTGCACAACATCAGAGAATTCACACTGGAGAGAAGCCTTACAAATGTAATGTATGTGGCAAAATGTTCAGTCAAAATTCAGTACTTATTCAACATCTAATAATCCATACAGGAGAGAAACCTTACAAATGTAATGAATGTGGCAAGGTCTTTAATCATATCTCACACCTTGCACGACATCAGAGAATTCACACTGGCAGGAAACCTTACAAATGTAATGAATGTGGAAAGGTATTCCATCAAACTTCACACCTTGTAAGTCATCAAAGAATTCATACTGGAGAGAAACCTTTCAAATGTCATGAATGTGGCAAAGTCTTTAATCGTATTTCACACCTTGCAGAACATCGAAGAATTCACACTGGAGAGAAACCATACAAATGTTATGAGTGTGGCAAAATGTTCAGTCGTACATCAACCCTAGGAAAGCACTCCAGAATTCATACTGGAGAGAAACCTTATAAATGTAATGAATGTGGCAAAATGTTCAGTCAAAGTTCACACCTTGCAAATCATCGAAGAATTCATACTGGAGAAAAACCTTGTAAGTGTGATGAAGGTGACAAAGTGTTTAGTCAAAATTCATATCTTATATATCATCAGAGAATTCTTACTGGAGAGAAACCTTATAAATGTAATGAATGTGGAAAGGTTTTCAGTCTAAAGTCATCCTTAGTGCATCATCAGAAAGTTCATACTGGAAAGAAACCTTAGGAATGTAATAGTGTGGCCAATCCTTTTGTGTGTGTTCAAGTCTTATTGACCATCATGTACTCCATGTAGGAGAAACCTTTCAAATATAATGAATGTGGGAAAGTTTTCAGTGACAATTGATACCTTGAACATCAGAGTTTTCATGCTTGAGAGACATCTTACAATTGTGACAATGTAATTAATGTAGGAAGGTATTTTCTTAGAATTAAAGACTTGGAGGGCATTAAGTAATTCACACTAGAACAGCGGTTCTCAACCTGGGGGTCAGGATCCCTTTCTAACAATGAAAATACATCTCAGCATTAGGAAGGTTGAGAACCAGTGCACTACAAGGAAACTTTGCAAGTATGATGAATGCAGCTAAATCTTTAGTTATCATGTAAGAACTAACCATCAGTTAACCCACGCTAGAGGGCAACCTTTCAAATAATATTGAATGTGGCAATATTCAAGTGCATAATTGGGCATAATTGTGACATATGGATTTTTGGAACAATCCTTGCTGGAGTCAAACCTAAGAAATGAGCACAGCAAATGGTTTGGTGTATGATCATTTCTCAAAACACGAGATAACTCATATAGGAGAGATACAATTCAAATCTAATGCACTCGGCAAGTTCTGTGACAGTTCACACCTTGCACATCATGAGAGAATTCCTACTTGAGGGAGAACGTACAAATACAATAAGGGTTTAAAACCTTTCATTATGAGTCAAGTACGAATTGACAGGAAATTCATAGTAAAGGGCATTCATATTATGTGTAACAGACACTATCCTTATCTTGGACCTTAAGAAATTTATCTTTGGTGAAACCATAAAAACAAAAGACATAGGCTTTTGAAAGATGTTGATCATCAGAGTGATCATATTGGAGAGCAACTACACAAATATATCAAGCCATTTAGTCATGAGATGTTAATACTGGATAGAAAGCAATGCAAATGTAGTGAACCTAGAAAGTTTGCTAAGGTAGTGTGTGTCCTTAGGTTTCATTAAAGAATTTATACTCTGGCTCTGTGCCCATAGCACAGTGGTTATGGCACTGACCACATGCACAGAGGGTGGTGGGTTCGAACCCAGCCCAGGGCTGCTAAAACAATAACAACTGCAACAAAAAAATAGCCGGGCATTGTGGCAGGCGCCTGTAGTCCCAGCTGCTTGGGAGGCTGAGGCAAGAGAATCGCTTAAACCCAAGAGTTTGAGATTGCTGTCAGCTGTGACGCCATGGCACTCTACCCAGGGTGACATAGTGAGACTCTGTCTCAAAAAAAAAAAAAAAGAAAGATTTATATTCAAGAGAACACTTACAAATGCAATGATGTGGTAAATTAACCAATTCTGACAATTTTATTCCACATTGGAGAGTTGACAAAAAGAATAAAGAAGTGTCAGTTCCCCGAGGTTAACTTGGGTGAATACTGCCCAATAATCACAAGTTGAAATACGTTAAATGTCATACATCAAAGGTGACAAGGACATTTGAAATGCTCAGTTATTTTCAGGTTATAAAATATTTTATTTCAGAGCCGGGTCGTGTGGCTCACACCTGTAATCCTAGCACTCTGGGAGGCTGAGGCAGGTGGATGGCTTGAGCTCACAAGTTCAAGACTAGCCTGAGCCAGGGTGAGACCCCATCTTTAAAAAGTACCTGGGCATTCTTGCAGGCACCCATAATCCCAGGTACTCAGGAGACTGAGGCAGGAGAATCACTTGAGCCCAAGGGTTTGAGGTTGCTGTGAGCTATGATGCCCTGGTACTCTACCCAGAGAGACAAAGTGGGACTGTCTCAAAAAATATATGTTTTAGGGGCAGCGCTTGTGGCTCATCGAGTGGGGCACCGGCCCCATATACCAAAGGTGGCGGGTTCAAACCTGGCCTCAGCCAAACTGCAAAACAGAAAAATAGCCGGGCGTCGTGGTGGGCGCCTGTAGTTCCAGCTACACGGGTGGCTGAGGCAAGAGAATCACCTAAGCCCAGGAGTTGGAGGTTGCTGTGAGCTGTGTGACGCCATGGCACTCCACCAAGGGTGATAAAGTGAGACTCTGTCTCTACAAAAAAAACAAAAACAAACACACACACACACACACACATATATGTTTTGTTCCATTATTGTAACTTTCCTGGAAAGACTACTTTATTTTTTATTTTTAAACTGAAGTTTCAAATTTATTTTTATTATGTCTTTCTTACAGGCATTTCATGGTGCTCTAAAGAAAGGGGCCTAGTTTGTTAGGTGAGGATGATGTAAAACTAATAATCAGCCATGCTCAGTGCATTCAGGGTACTGTTTTTCACACAGGGTCACTGTGGAATATAGGAAAGCAACACTTGACTGAAACACAGACATCAATTCCAAGGGAGACTGGAGGAAAGCAGTGTTAGCTAGAACTGACCCCATAGATGAAATATGTAAGGGAAACGGTAGCCACCTTGTCCATTGAATGGCAATAGCTATTGGATAGCAAGGTTGATGGAAATATAGTCTTATTCTTGAACTTGAAAAGAGAATACTTATCATAGAGGAGAATTTAATCAGAAGAACCACAATACTATATTCTCACTCAGAAATCAGGTGTTACTTTCTATTGTTTTATTCAAACTGTTACAGATGTTCTATATTAATAAAATTTTAATTTTTTTTGATGGCTGTATGTGAATCATATTCCTTCTACCAGCATAGTTAATTCTGCCTCAGTGGGCTACTTTGTGTTGGACAGTATCAGTGTACCATTATTTTCCTAATGGTAAAGGATCTGTAACAATTGTTTAATGATGGAATTGACATACAACATTGAGAAGTTATAATATTGTCTTGCTCTTGAGTCATCTTTTCTGCTGTCTGATATAAGATACTTATGTGGGTATAATGCACATTTGACAGTAGTGCAGTTTTATCTCTGAGAAAAACCTGTACTCTTGAGGAATATGGATTATATTTTAATTCTAAATGCAGCCAGTCATGGTGGCTAATGCATGTAGTGCTGCCAGTTTGGGAGATCTAGGTGGGAGGATTGCTGGAGCCCAGGAGTTTGCGACCAGTCTGGGCAACATCGTGAGACTCTGTCTCTACAAAAGTTTTTGTTCTTTAAAAGAATATTAGGCCATGAGCCACAGCTTAGGCCTGTAATCCTAGCACTCTGGGTGGCTGAGACAGGTGGATCGAACTTAGGAGTTTGAGACCAACGAGCAAGAGTGAGACCCCGTCTCTACTAAAAATAGAATAACTAGCTAGGTGTAGTAGTGTTTACCTGTAGTCCCAGCTACTTGGGAGCTGAGGCGAGAGGATTGCTCAACCTCAAGAATTTGAGGTTGGGTCGGTGCCTGTGGCTCAGTGAGTAGGGCGCTGGCCCCATATACCAAGGGTGGCGGGTTCAAACCTGGCCCCGACCAAACTGCAACAAAAAAATAGCCAGGTGTTGTGGCAGGCGCCTGTAGTCCCAGCTGCTCAGGAGGCTGAGGCAAGAGAATTGCCTAAGCCCAAGAGCTGGAGGTTGCTGTGAGATGTGACGCCATGGCACTCTACCGAGGGTGACAAAATGAAACTGTCTCTACAAAAAAAAAAAAAAAAAGAATTTGAAATTGCTGTGAGCTATGACGCTAGAGCACTCTACTTAGGGCAACAGAATGAGACTCTATCTCAAAAGAAAAAATTAGATAGCTTATTATAAATAAATGATTTAGGGTAGCACTCAGCTCAGTGGGTAGGGCGCCGGCCACATACACTGAGGCTAGCGCGTTGGAACCAGGCCCAGGCCTGCTAAACAACAATGACAACTGCAACAAAAAAATAGCTAGGTGTTTGGTGGGCGCCTGTAGTCCCAGTTACTTGAGAGGCTGAGGCAAGAGAATGGCTTAAGCCCAAGAGTTTGAGGTTGCTGTGAGCTGTGATGCATGGCACCCTACCAAGGGCAACATAATGAGACTGTCTCCAAATAAATAAGTAAATAAATGATTGATTTAAAAAGTAAATAGTCCAGGTGTAATGGGTCATGTCTATAATACTAGCATTGTGGGAGGTGGAGGTGGGAGGATTTCTTGAAGTCAGGAGTTGGACACCAGCCTGAGCAAGAACAGGACCCCGTCTCTACTAAAAATAGAAAAATTAGCTGGGCACTGTGGTGGGCACCTATACTCCCAGCTACTCGGGAAGCTGAGGCTGGAGGATTACTAGAGCCCAGGAGTTTAAGGTTCTTGTGAGGTATGGTGATGCCACTGGTGACATAGTGAGACTTTAAAAGCCATATTTAATTGTTTTCTCCTCCTATTTCTCTAGATAAGGCTAATTATCTAGCACAGATGGTCACCCTAATTACCACCTTCAGTGACATGTGTGACTAGCAGTCTTGTCAAGTCCTCTTACTTGAGTATATAATGAGTTAACTAGGAGGGTGACAGTTCTTTGTTTTAAGTTTCTTAGCAGATTGTCTTTTTTTTTTTTTTGTAGAGACAGAGTCTCACTTTATCACCCTCAGTAGAGTGCTGTGGCATCACACAGCTCACAGCAACCTCCAATTCCTGGGCTTAGGCGATTCTCTTGCCTCAGCCTCCCGAGTAGCTGGGACTATCGGCACCCGCCACAACACCCGGCTATTTTTCTGTTTTTTGCAGTTCAGCCGAGACTGGGTTTGAACCCGCCACCTTCGGTATATGGGGCCAGCGCCCTATTCACTGAGCCACATGCACCGCCCAGCAGATTGTCTTTATTGCCCATCACATTTTGGTCTAATTGATACAGTAATAAAAATGCTTTCTTTTGATTCTGTGTTGGAGGAAAGTATTTTTTTTTTTTTTAGACTGAGTCTCACCATGTTGACTTCGGTAGAGTGCTGTGGCATCACAGCTCACAGCAACCTCAAACTCTTGGGCTTAAGTGATTATCTTGCCTCAGCCTCCCAGGTAACTGGGACTATAGGTGCCTGCCACAATGCCTGGCTATTTTGTTGTAGGTGTCATTGTTTAGCTGGCCTGGGCCGGGTTCAAACCCACCAGCCTCAGTGCATGTGGCTACCAC
>CAUYRH010103202.1:0-10349 GCA_963574655.1 Perodicticus potto | reverse complement strand
GCTGGGTGTTGTGGTGGGCGCCTGTAGTCCCAGCTACTCGGGAGGCTGAGGCAAGAGAATTGCCTAAGCCCAAGAGCTGGAGGTTGCTATGAGTTATGCCACAGCACTCTACTAAGGGCAACAAAGGGAGACTCTGTCTCTTAAAAAGAGTAAACTACATTTTTAAAAGTATGTATAAACATGTATACATATTCTTTCAAAATCTCAGTTTTTGAGGTACTGTTTATCTTATTTTTCTCACACATGATTTCCAATTTTATGTTTTCTACTTAACTGCAGCCTAGTCTTTTGTTACTGGCTTTTTTTTTTCCTTCTCTTTTTGCCTTCTTACCAAATCAATGATTTGTCTCTCAAATGAGCAGGAGTAGCTATTACTGTGTGAATTTTCTTTGGAGAATCCTAAGGCTTGGAACTGAATTATTTATTTATTTATTTATTTATTTATTATTAAGAAATAACAATTTGGGCTGCACCTGTGGCTCATCGAGTAGGGCTCTGGTCCCATATACCGAAGGTGGCGGGTTCAAACCCAGCCTCGACCGAACTGCAAAACAGAAAAGTAGCCGGGCGTTGGGGCGTTGTGGCCAGCGCCTGTAATCCCAGCTACTCAGGAGGCTGAGGCAAGAGAATCGCCTAAGCCCAGGAGTTGAAGGTTGCTGTGAGCTGTGTGACGCCACGGCACTCTACCAAGGGCAATAAAGTGGGACTCTGTCTCTACAAAAAAAAAAAAAAACAGAAAGAAAGAAATACAATTTTCTTGGCTCTGCGCCTGTAGCTCTAGTGTCTAAGGCACCAGCCACATACACCAGAGCTGGTGAGTTTGAATCCAGCCTGGACTTGCCAAGCATCAATGACAGCTACAACCAAAAAATGGACAGGTGTTGTGGTGGGTTCCTGTAGTCCCAGCTACTTGGGAGGTTGAAGCAAGAGAATCGCTTGAGCCCAGGAGTTGGAAGTTGCTGTGAGCTGTGATGCTATAGCACTCTACCCAGGGTGACAGTTGAGGCTGTGTCTCAAAAAAAAAGAAAAAGAAAATAACAGTTTTCTTTTTAAAGTTCATCAGTATTGCCTTTTTATTTTAGAAGTTCATTGCATTTTTCTAATGCACAACTCGTCTTTCACTAAATCACCCCATTTGGTTCAAAAGCAGGATTCAACACCTGTGTATAAATAAATGAATGCATTTATTTTTAACAGAAGATGTTTTTTTTTTTGCAACAAGGCTTCACTCTATTGCCTAGGCTGGTCTTGAGCTCCTGAGCTCAAGCATTCCTTCTGCCTCAGCCTCTTGTGTGGCTGGGATTACAGTTGTGTACCATTGGACCTACCCCCTCAACATGTGTTTATTGAGTACTTATTATGTACCAGGCTCTATTAAAGGAAGTAGGATACAGTGATAGAAAAATAAGGCCCATGCTCTGATGTCTTAGAACATAATAATTTGGACATTTTCCTTTTCCAGTACATCTTTTTTTACTCCTGTAACAATTATTAATTGTGTATTTACTTTATACCAAGTACATTTTTAAGTCCAGTGTATACAACAGTGAATAACATAGACAAAAATCACTTTTTGCATGTTGCTTATTTTCTAGTGAGATAGCATTTTGTTGCTAAGTGCTGTAAAGGAAACAAAGTGAGGGGGTGTTGGATAGTCAGGGAAGTCCTCTGAGGCACTGATATTTGAGCAGAGACTTGATGATAGGAAGGACCCCATGCCACTATCTAGGGTATGAGCATAAGCCCTGAGGCAGTAGTACCTTTTGGTGTGTTTAAGAAATAGAAAAATTTACTCCGAAACAGAGTAAATAAGGCAGGGAAAAATGATAGGAGATAATTAGAAGAGGTAACTGGGGGTTAGATGACATAGGGATTTGAAGACTTGGGGTGTCTGGTTTTTTATTCTAGTTTTGATAGGAAGCTATTGGAAGTTTTGAAGCAGGGAAGTATCTTGATCTAATACAAAACACTTCAGAAGGCAAGAGTGTATAATAAGGATTACCAGTTAAAAGGCTGTTGAGATAGTTGAGGCAAGAGATGATTGTGGGGTTAAACCAAAGGTGTTACTAGGGAGGTGAAAATTTGGAATATATTTCGAAGGTAGTGATATAACTTGCCAATGGATTGGATGTGGGGTCAAGCTAAAAGAGGAGTCAAGGATGACTTTTTAAGACTGGGGACAGATGGTGGCTCACACCTGTAATCCTAGTACTTTGGGAAGCTTAGGTGGGAGGATGACTTGAGGCCAAAGTTCCAGACTAGGCTAAGCCAGAGTGAGACCTCATCTCTACAAAAAAATAGAAAAATTAGCGGGACATGGTGGCATGTGCCTGTAGACTTAGTTACTTGGGAGACTGAACCAGGAGGATTGCTGGAGCCTAAGAGTTTGAGGTTGTTGTGCACTCTGCTAACACCATGGCACTCTAGCCTAAACAACAGAGTGAAAGTGTCTCATAAAACACAAAACACAAAATAAAACCAAAAAAAACTAGATTTGTATATCCAGTTCCCTTTTCAGTATCTCAACCTTAAACTCTTAATAGAAATCTCAAAGTCAGTACAGTCAGCCCCTTTGTCAAGTTACAGACACTAATAACTAGTCAAGTTATAGGTACAAAAATAAATGGTTAGTGAACTTGGCTATTTATTTATCTTCTAAATAAACTCTTTTTGTCATGGAGATCAGAAAACTCATTTTACATGAAATTAAGAACCAGAGTGCCTATTTCTACTTGATTATTCTGAATAGATGGATAGAATGGTTATTAACTTTCTAGCTATTCATTGTGAAGGACTACATAAGATAAAGCAAATAAATGGAGGTTTTTAAAATAATGAGATCAAAAAACATAAGCTTTATTATCTTTTAACACAACCATTTATGGCTTTGAAAATTTACAGAATAAGAGTGAGATCAAGCTGCCTCTTAATTTCTTATTTAGTCTATGATTGGGCATCGTCAATCCTTATTTAAAGAATCCAGTTTCATCTGTGGACTTAGTGAATCAATACATCTAAGGTGTAGAATACATGTATACAATCTAATACTTGTAGGTATTTGTGACTTAATATGGTTTAGGTTGCATGTTTCATGGCATTTTCTTGGTTGTAGGTAAGGATCTATTTAAATAATTAAAGTGTCAGAAATCAAAGGGCATAGAAATAATGACAGTAAAGGTAGTCACAATGTATAGAATATTCATCGTTGCTTTAAAAACTCATCAGAGATCCTTTTAGTTTATGCATGAAACAAGTACTCACTTGTTTGAATATACAGCCTCACACTTAGCAGTCTACCTCTGCCATTAGGAAAATGTAGGGCCTATCTGTTGAATTAGCAGGATGTCTAAAAGGCCATCAGTTTTGAACCCTGTCAATTCAGGAGGAGAAATTAATTCTGAAGCATTGAGGAGAACTGTTTCTAGCAATAACATATGCCCCAGTGTTTATTTGACCTCTCGTTGCTAGTTTATAGACGTCAGAGAATTAGGTCCCATGTCATGAATGATTTCTTTTTCCCAAATCATTGAACTACCAATTGTGTGCATTAGAGAGCCAGTTCTCTTACAGGTAAATGGAAGAGAAACTTTTTTACCCTTTTCTAGGTGTTTTCAAATAATCTTACCAAAATTTCTAGATGAAATAGAACCTTGCTACATTGACCAGCCTCCTTAAGTTGACCTAATTTTCAGAGACTGGGCATGCACCACATGTATGTATCAGTGCAGTAGGCCTAGTTCCTTATGTTGACCTCTCTATGTTGACCAGTTTGTTACAGTCCTTCAGTGGTCAGCTTACAGAGGTTCTAATGTAGTTGAGAGGCAGTCTTCAGTGGAACTGAGATGGTTAATCTGAGTACTATGCAAAAATGTTTCTAGGTGAATCTGCTCCATAAAAATCTGGAAACTGTTCACTAAGGCTTAGAGCAGCGTTTCTCAACCTGTGGGTCACGACCCGCAGGAACTGTATTAAAGGGTCATGGCATTAGGAAGGTTGAGAACCACTGGCTTAGAACTAGATGGTTAAAAAACGGTCACCTTGCATGGGCATCCACGCTATTACCTTAACTTAGAAACTGGTGTTAAAAACAGAGGATCTTAACTGTTCTTTCAGTGGCTGTGGATGTGGGTGGTCGTGGAGCTCATTAAGGATATGATGAAACCTTAAACCCTTTCTCAGAAAAATGCACATATGCACATAAAATTTTAACATAAGTGGGGTCACTGGCAATTTTTTTATTTTTGAGAGTCTCACTTTCTTTCCCCCGGTAGAGTGCCATAGCATCATTGCTCACAGCAATGTCAACCTCAAACTCTTGGGCTCAAGAGATTCTCTTGCCTCAGCCTCCTGAGTAGCTGGGACTACAAGCGCCCACCACAATGCCTGGCTGTTTTTAAGAGATGGGGGTCTTGCTTTTGCTCAGACTGGTCTTAAACTCACGAGCTCAAGTGATCTACCCACCTCAGCCTTCCAGAGTGCTGGGATTAGAGGCGTGAGCCACCTTGCCCAGCTGGCAATATTCTTTGTTTTATAAGTGTCCTAATCATGAAAATTATGGAATGACAGTTGCATTGTTCATCTGTTCTTTGCAACAGAGAGTGCTCTTAAAATGGAAATAAACTCATGTAAGGAAGAGTAATGGATATATGGTGGTTTGAGCAAATGTTTGTTAACTTTTCATCTGCCTACCTTCTTTTCCTTTTCACCATATGGTAGTGCAGTAATTTCTGAAGAATCATCAGTTAATAAGCAACATACCAATTCTGTCTTTTATGGAATGGCAGGTAGTGTAATTCAAGGTACATGTATAAGAAAAGTATGCTCTAGAATTGGTAAAGGAAAGTGATAATTATCCACCTGTGCCCTACCTTGACTGACTTTCTGCCTACAGTTACCTTGGCTCCCTAAATAATACCCCATACACCTCTCTGAATGGTTTCTCTAAATCCAAACTTATGTCTCTTTGCAGAACAGATTTCTTATAGAGCTCTACAAGATCCTGCCTACTCTTTAGCTGGGCCACTATACCTTGTGTTCTAGTCATTTGGAGCTGTCATCATTCCCAAACACAGGGCTCATTATATCTCCACAACTTTTACATTGCTCCCAATACCTACTTGCTTAGGGAACACCTACCCATCTTCAGAGACAGAGTGCAGAGTGATGCTGTAAAGCCTTAGCTGGCCATCTCTCATCTTTTGGTGAACAATATGTACTCCTTTCTCTTGGCATATACCTATGAGGAGAATTGCTGTGCCACAGAGTAAGCACATTTTCATCTTTAGTAGATACTGTCAACCAGTTTTCCAAATGTGACTGTATAACTTTATAACTACCAGAAATGTTAGGCATTCCAGTTGCTCCACATACTCACCATAATTTGGTGTTGTCATTCTTTTTAATTTTAACCATTATGATTGGTAATGGTATTTCATTGTGGTGTTAACGTCCATTTCTCTGATGGCTGGTGATATTTTGCTTTTTTGAGAGAGAGTCTCACTTTGTCACCCTCAAAGTGCAGAGGCGTCATAGGTCACAGGAACCTCAAAATCTTGGGTTTAAGTGATTTTCTTGCCTCATCCTCCTGAGTAGTTAAGCCTACAGGCACCCGATACAATGCCGGGCTTTTTTTTTTTTTGTTCAAGAGACGAGGTCTCGCTCTGGCTCAGGGTGGTCTCAAACTTGTGAGCTCCGGGTAGCCCACCCGCCTCAGTCTCCTAGAGTGCTAGGATTACAGGCATGCACCACTGCACCCAGTCTTGCATCTTTTTATGTTTATTGTAGATTTGGACACTTTGTGAAGTGCCTACTCTTCATATGTAGTTGGACTGCAATTCCTTTCTCAGATATATGTGTTGCAAATGTCATAATCCAGTATGTGGTTGTCTTTTTACCGTCTTGGTGATATCTTTTGATGAATACATTTTTTTGTTTTG
The DNA here is from genome assembly GCA_963574655.1 of Perodicticus potto. NCBI lineage: Eukaryota > Metazoa > Chordata > Mammalia > Primates > Lorisidae > Perodicticus > Perodicticus potto. Next base: position 4,413 of record CAUYRH010103202.1, on the reverse strand, counting down.
CCTTTTTTTTTTTTTGTAGAGACAGAGTCCCACTTTCTCGCCCTCCATAGAGTGCTGTGGAGTCATCCAGCTCACAGCAACCTCCAGTTCCTGGGCTTAGGTGATTCTCTTGCCTCAGCCTCCTGAGTATCTGGGACTACAGGTGCCCGCCACAACGCCTGGCTATTTTTCTGTTTGGCCGAGGCCGGGTTTGAACCCGCTACCTTCAGTATATGGGGCTGGCGCCCTACTCGATGAGCCACAGGCGCCGCCCTGTTTTGCTTTTGAGACAGAGTCTTGCTCTGTCACCCTGGCTAGAGTACAGTACATGATAGAACTCACTGCAACCTCAAACACTTGGGCTCCAGCAGTTCACCTCTCTCAGCCCCCTGAATAGCTGCATCTACCTTCATGTGCCACTTTGGTGTCATCATGCCTAGCTAATTTTTCTTTTCTTTTCTTTTTTTTTTTTTTTTGGAGACAGTGCCTCAAGCTGTCACCCTGGATGCAGTGGCATCACAGCTCACAGCAACCTCCAATTCCTGGGCTCAAGCGATTCTCCTGCCTCCGCCTCCCAAGTAGCTGGGACTACAGGTGCCCGCCACAACTCCCAGCCATTTTTTTTTTGGTTGCAGCCATCATTGTTTGGCAGGCCCGGGCTGGATTCAAACCTGCCATCTCAGGTGTACGTGGCTGGCACCTTAGCCACTTGAGCCACAGGCGCTGAGCCTAATTTTTCTAGTTTTTGTAGAGACAGGGTCTTAGTCTTGCTCAGGCTGGTCTCAATCTTCAGTCGTCTAGTAATCCTTGTCCCTGGGCTTCCCAGAGTGCTAGGATTACAGGTGTGAGAGCCACTGTACCCAAACTCTCTCTCTCTTTTTTTTTTGAGACAGAGTCTCACTTTTGTCACTCTTGGTAGAGTGCTGTGGCATCATAACTCACAGCAACCTGAAACTCTTGGGCTCAAGCAATTCTCTTGTCTCAGCCTCCCAAAGACCTAGGTCTACAAGTACCCACTACAACGCCTGGCTATTTTTAGACAGGGGGTCTTGCTCTGGCTTAGGCTGTTCTTGAACTCCTAGCTCAAGTAATCCGTGCATCTCAGCCTCCCAGTGTGTTAGGATTACAGAAGTGAGCAACTTCTTATTTTTGATAAAGTTCACAATTTGTCATTTTTATTTTTATTGAGGCAGACTCACTTTGTAGTCTGTGGTAGAGTGCTGTGGCGTCACACCTCACAGCAACCTCCAACTGTTGGGCTTAAGTGATTCACTTGCCTCAGCCTCCCAGGTAGCTGAGACTACAAGCATATGCTACAGCGCCCACCTATTTTTTGTCACAGATGTCATTGTTGTTTAGCTGGCCTGGTTCGAACCTGCCACCTTCGGTGTATGTGGCTGGTGCTGTAACCACTGTGCTACAGGTGCAGAGCCTGTCATTTTTTTTTTTTTTAGATAGAATAATAGAGTTAGTATGTCTGAAAGTTCTCAGATTAGTTTTTCCAACTTCACATAGATAAGAACAAGACAACAAAATTTTGAAAGGTATGTGTATATGATAGGTATTTATATTTCAAATCGTTGAAAAATAGGCTTTGAATGTATTTTTGTTTAATTGTAAAATTAATACAGATTCTGTGTTAGGAATATATATGTGTGTAGATTCTGTATACATACTTTAAATATTTTTTTTCCTTTTTTACTTTCAAACCTTTCTTCCTAAGTAACTACTGCTATCAGCTAGTACATCATCATCTATAGTTTTTTCTCTGTGTATATGAGTATGTAGGGTTTTTTCCTACTTTTATAAGTATGAACTTAAGTATGAACTTGGTTTTTTTTAACTTAGATATAGCAGACATACATATTTGTGTGTATGTACATATAAAACTGCTTTTCTGCCAGCATGAAGAAATACTGTAATAGATGTCCTTTTATTGATACTTTTATTTTTCTATGTCAGTGTCAAGAGTAGGATTACTTTGGGTGTCAAAAAATATGTAGGCCAGGTGCAGTAGCTCACACCTGTAATCCTAGCACTCTGGAAGGCTGAGGTGGGTAGATTGTTTGAGCAAGTGAAAGACTCCATCTCTAAAAACTAGCCAGGCATTGTGATGGGCTCCTATATAGTCCCAGCTACTCTGGAGGCTGAGATAAGTGAATCGCTTGAGCCCAAGAGTTTGAGGTTGCTGTGAGCTATGACACTACTGTGCTCTATTGAGGGCAACAAAGTGAGACTGTCTCAAAAAAAAAAAAAAAAAAAAAGTAAAATGGAGGCTGAGATAAGTGAATCGCTTGAGCCCAAGAGTTTGAGGTTGCTGTGAGCTATGACACTACCGTGCTCTATTGAGGGCAACAAAGTGAGACTGTCTAAAAAAAAAAAAAAAAAAAAGTAAAACTTAAAAGTGCAGTAGATACTATAAATACTACTTTCCAAAACAATGGTGGCTATTAGTGCTTATTTACCTACATCTTGCCAGTAGTATTTGCTATTTTAACACATTGACTATCAGATTAGAAAAAATAGTTTTTCCTTGGGGCTACCATCTTTTATTATGAAAATAGAATAAAAACTTTAAAAACAAATGGTCTTTTCTAATTTAGTGAAAAATTTATGTTTATATTTATTTATTTATTTTTGAGATAGTCTCACTGTGTTGCCCTCAGTAGAGGGCTGTGGCGTCACAGCTCACAGCAACTTCAGATTCTTGGACTCAAGCAATTCTCTTGCCTCAGCCTCCCAAGTAGCTGGGACCACAGGTGCCTGCCACATTGCCCAGCTATTTTTTTGTTGTTGTAGTTGTCATTGTTGTTTGGCAGGCCCAGGCCAGGTTTGAACCTGCTAGCTCCCGTGTATGTAGCCAGCGCCCTAGCCCACTGAGCTATAGGTTCTGAGCTGAAAAATTTATTTTTTTATTGTTTTCTGTGTTTGAGCTTTATGCAGCTCATGTCACTGGAATCATTTTTTTATACTGCAAGGCACTTGAGTTGTATGCGGCTCAGGCCATACTTAATTTGTTTCTGAGAGTTGAGTCATTTGTCGTTCCACAAGTATTTAGTTGTGTCTGGAGTGGATCTTGGGTGGTCCTAGATGATGACCTCTGAGTCATATCCCCTAAGCATGTGCAACAGTGCCACATGCATTGTATCAATTTTGTTCAAAGAGCCTCCAGACAAACAAGGCAAAATGTGCAACTAGGGAACATTGTCCAATATAGGTGGTGTGCTCTGATACCCGGTGGGAAGAGGGCAACAGCAGTAGGGAGACGTGCAGATTGTTAGTGCAAACAATGAGCCGAGGTTTCATAGCTTCATGAGGCTGTAGGCTCAAAACTAGTATGAGTTAAATACAACTCACATGGCAGTTAATGTGTTAATGAGTGACAAGTATCTTTTTAAAATACATGCTTCCCTGACTTCTGGTGGGTGCTACATCTTTTTATATTTCTATTGATTATTTCTATCTCTTCTCTAATTGCCTATGCATATCTTTTGTATATCCTTTTCATTACAGTATTTTGCTGTGTGTAATGTGCTCCTGTGTATAATATGCACCCACATTTTTTGGCCCAAAATTTCAGGAAAAACAATCTTTTGTGTTTTTTTTTAATTCAATTTTATATTTAGGCACTTTTTGTATTATAAAGGAATTTTAGCATTTTTTTTTTTTTTTACATATTTTGGTACAAGATATTTTTATGTAACAATTACAAAACAAGAACAGATACAAGGCATAAGAAATGTTATATAATAGTACATACAGTACTACCCACATATAATGTGCATCTTTATTTTTTCTTCAAAAATTTGGGCAAAAGTGCACATAGTACATGGCAAAATACAGTAATCCTTTTTGCATTCATTGTATTTTCTCCCAATCTGTTGTTTCTCTTTTGATTTTACTCATAATATTTTACCATGTAGAAATAGAGTGCTTTTTTCCTTCTTTTTAAAGAGTCAGGGACTCAGCTGTGTATGGTGGCTCACGCCTTTAATCCTAACACTCTGGGAGACTGTGAGGTGGATGGATTACTTGAGGTCATGAGTTCAAGACCAGCCTGAGCCAAGACTCCCCCCATCCCAATCTCTACTAAAATTTAAAAAAAAAAAAAAAACTGAGGCAAGAGGATCACTTGAGACCAAGAGTTGGAGGTTAATGTGAACTATGATGTCTGGGCTCCCTACCCAGGGCAACAGCTTGAGACTTTGTCTCATTTAAAAAAAAAAAAAAAAAAAGGCTCAGCGCCTGTGGCTCAATGGGCTAAGGCGCCAGCCACGTACACCTGAGCTGGCGGGTTCGAATCCAGCCCAGGCCTGCCAAACAACAATGGTGGCTGCAACCAAAAAATGGCCGGGCATTGTGTCAGGCGCCTGTAGTCCCAGCTACTTGGGAGGCAGAGGCAGGAGACTCGCTTGAGCCTAAGAATTGGAGGTC
>CAUYRH010103199.1:0-11161 GCA_963574655.1 Perodicticus potto | reverse complement strand
AGCTTCATAGTAGGGCTGAGTACATTGGATACTTTTTGTTCCTCTTGAGATACTTTGCTAAGAAGAATACGTTCCAGCTCCATCCATGTAAACATGAAAGAGGTAAAGTCTCCATCTTTCTTTAAGGCTGCATAATATTCCCTGGTAAACATGTACCACAATTTATTAATCCATTTGTGGGTCGATGGGCACTTGGGCTTCTTCCATGACTTAGCATTTATGAATTGGGCTGCAATAAACATTCTGGTACAGATACCTTTGTTATAATGTGATTTTTGGTCTTCTGGGTATATACCTAGTAAAGGAATTATAGGATTGAATGGCACCTCTACTTTTAGATCTCTTAAGTATTCTCCAAACATTCTTCCAAAAGCAACGTATTAGTGTGCATTCCCACCAGCAGTGTAGAAGTGTTCCCTTTTCTCCACATCCATGCCAGCATCTCTGGTTTTGAGATTTTGATATGTGGGCTAATCTTACTGGAGTTAGATGATATCTCAAAGTATCGGTTTGCATTTCTCTGATGATTAAGGATGGTGAGTATTTTTTCATGTGTTTGTAGGCCATGAGCCTGTCTTCTTTAGAGAAGTTTCTCTTCAAGTCCTTTGCTCACCCTGAAATCTGAGGCTAATTTTTTCCTGTGAAAAATTTTTATTGATATATAATTGATATAACACATTTTTAAGCTACACTTGATAATAATCTATTGTATACTTCAAAATAAATGCTAGAAGAGAATAATTTGAATGTTCCCAGAAAATAGAAAAGATAAATATTTAAGGTAATGAATATTCCAATTGCCCTGCTATGATCATAGCACATTATATGAATGTACATGAGGCTTATATTAAAGTTTAAGCACTTATATGAAGAAATTAACACACATACAATTCAATTTAGCTGGATAGCTTATAGGTAAAAGTTATCTTTTTTTAAGGAGATGAGGTCCATAGTGAGAAGCAAATTTAATGTTATGAGTTAATAACATGTTAATGTTCTACTATTTGGAAATAATGTTTAAATTTAGATGTTCATATATATGGTAAAAAGGTAAACCAACAGTTGCTGTGCATGAAAGAGCATGAGGGAATAAAGATTAAATGGTATGCCAGTTTAGTTAGGAACTGTAATCTCTTGAATGACAATGAATTTCTCTGGGGAATTCCTTAGATCTCTAGAATAATGGGTCACATCTAAAAGAATCCTATTCAACTCAGTTAATTTTTGGAAAAATGAAAAACATCTGGTCTACCACTAACAATCTATCAACTACTCTGGGTGCAGAATTCCATTTGTAGGAGAAAGGAGGACCTATGCTAAAGATTAGTAAACACAGAAAATAAATGGAAAGGGGTAGATTAGATTTTTTAATGTAAATGAAGCGAGAGGTGGAACAAGCTGCGACTCAATTGCAAGGGATTCAAGGGCTGTTCCTCCCTAGGGCTTGTTAGTGTACTGAAAGTCTGTAAAAGCAAATCTGCTTATAAGCAAGGTCATCTCCCAGTTGGCAAGTTCTCTTTATTTCTCATGATGCTTTTGTTCAGAAACTTATCTATGAAGCAGCACTAAATTCTTGCTTGAACTTCTAAAATGAAATTAAGTTGCCAAAATGAAAACAGCTAAAGTTTTGTTCTGTCTCATGTATCAGGACATCATTCTAGCCAATTTCTAAGGAATAATTTATATCAATTGCAAGGAAGGATTCAAGTTCAATTTTCCTGATAAGCCCTGCCAAAATGACCAAGCAGGCAGGAGTACTAGCACTAAGAAATTTCTGCCCCCAATACAGGACTTTTCAACAGCTGACTTTACTTAGTCTTGGCTAGACCAATCCAGGAGAACATTATCAGAGCTTCATCATAAATAGACGCTCTTTCGTTCCAATATTCTTTCATTTGCCCTCTCTTCTCACAGCTGTAAAACATTCATAACATCTGAAATATTTCCCTTTTTGCTACTGCTTTCTTGTCCCTTTATCTTTTACAATAAATCTCTTGCACTTCTAACTCCATCATAGCATGTGCTTCCCAGAAGTGCAGAACCAATTCAGTTATTCACTCATTAGTAGGTGTGGTCCAAGAAAGCAGGAGATTGATCCATTGAGAATGGATCAATCACTCATTATCAGCCTGGCAAAGATGATTCCATTTTGAGTGAAATAAAGGGCACTGGATAATCCCTATCACATGTTAGCAGCCCTTTTACTGAAGATTTCACGAGAGGTGAAATTTCACTTGTTGTACTGTGATCCAGGCCTTTGTCTTTGTACGCATTGTTTCCCATATCTTTGGGAATTAGCTATGTACACCTTCAAATATGCCTTCTTACCCTACAGAGGAATAATAAGGAAACAGTTAACAAATATTCATGTTACAGTCTACATGTGAGAGCAAGAGGGTCCCATCTATCACTTTTCCTGCAGTGAAAGAGTATACACAACAGAGGAACAAACGAGGGATCTTATAGGGTTGCTGACTGTCAAAGAAGAATGAAAACTCAGCCACATAAAGTCTGTTAAGATTAGGATCTTGATTGGAACAACCTAGAAATTGGATAGGTATATCACAATGAATATCCCTGAATTGTGGCTCTGCAGACTTGTCTATGTCCTCCAACCCTTCAGAGCTAATGCAGCCATCCTTTATGGAAATGGCCCCCACCCCACAAGCCCACTCTGTGGGAGGAACACTCTCTAGCACAAAAAGATAGCACCTCTATCAGTAACTTAACCTCCCATAAGAATGTAATTAGAATTCCCCACTTTAACATGTCTGGGAATACCTGGGGCACAGGGAAATAAAAATTGCAACTACATGTAGTTGTAAGAATTGGTCAGGATGTCTGACCAGGGAACTTCCTATAGTATTGGACTTTGGTATTTCTTAATCAAGAAGACTGAAATATAATATTGGATAAGCAATTATTGACTGTCATGGGTGCACAAAATTTAGCAGTCTTCCCACTCTCCCAGAGGGCAGGGAAAATTCTCTGCTAATTGGGCACTTAGAAGCTTAGAGCAGATGATGACTCATGCTTAGCAAAGTTGAAATTCCTGAGTTACCACAGTAGACTATGGAGTGCCTCATTATATCCTGGCAAGAAGACATCTTGAAAAAGACTGTAGATTACTGCAAGCATAGCCAAGTAAAAACCATAATTGTGGCTGCTGTACTAAAGATAACATCACCAATAGAGAAGATTAATTGGTAAATAATATGCAGCCACTGATTATGTGAATGCCACTTTTTATTTAACTCATGAAAATATAGCAAAAACATACTTGGCCAAAACTTTTTCACATTGGATTAACAATAAAATACTTTTAAAACTATAGTAGTTTCCCCTTACTATCATAATATAATCAGAAGAATTATGGACCATATGGACATGTGAAGAATACCACATTGATCCTTTTTATCATTGCCAACAAACTGAAAAGACAGGACGTGTAAGAAGTGGCACACTGGATGCCTTGGTTAAGAATCATGTACTCTAAAAGCAAGACAGAAATAGTTCCAAGGGGGGCAGAGGCAAGATGGCCAACTGGAGCCAGCTTTCCACAGAAGCTCCCATCCAGAAGGAGTGTTAAAGGACAGAAGTTTAGCAAGCAAGCTGATGGTTTGGAGCTGAGCCAAGAGAGAAGCTTGAAGAACGCACATCAACCCCACTGAGGCAAGCTGCAACCCAAAGGAAACAAACAATATGTACAAAATCCATTGCTAAGAGGACAGGAGTCCCCTCCCCCATGAGAATGGCTCACAGTATACTCTATACAAATAAGTGAGCAGAGTTCAGAACCCCTCCTATTTTATCACAGGGAAAGACACTCTAAAAACCATAACTCCTTCCCTAGACAGGAATTACGAATGTGCCATGGCACTCTCCTACCAGGCATAAAACTGAATAAAACTGTATATATTCTCTATCTGCAATTCTGAACTCCCATAAATCCCCTCCACTCTTGCTCTGAGGTCTGGAAGTCTGTCCCCCAGGGAGTCCAGATTTTTGGGCATTTTCCCAAGAGGTGAAGAGTAGGCATGAGCTGATGCTGATCTGTGCTGATTCTGTGGCATGGGAGTAAGGAGAAGACAGTGAAATGAGGGAACCATACATAAAAGGGAGAGGCAGAGAGAGAGCAGAAGTGGCAGCAGAGGGAAAAATAGGGCTCACACCCCTGGGGATATTTTGGAGAGACACTCCCTGCATCTCTGGGCAACCAGAGGAAGCTGGGCATCTTCTCCACTGGCAGCCACTGGTGGAAAAGATCTGGGATGGAAATACAGAGTAAAGGATATGCCTGATGCAGTACCTGCCTGGGTGTGGTGCAGTGGGGCCAGGGACTAGAATACGAATGCACAGAGACGGCGTACTTCCAGGGTGGGCCTGAGCAAGAAGAACTGCTTTAATGAGCCTAAGCAGCACCCGGCCCTCAGGGGATCATAGCTGAGACAAAGGCAGGTGGGCAGAAAATGAAACTTAGAGCTGAGTGTGAGCTCTAACTGCACCCAACCCAACACACACTGCAGCTGAGACAGACATGCCAGGTTTGGGTGGTGGCACAGACCAGAGCTGAATCACAGTTTCTGTGAACTCAAAAAGCATCTGGTCCACAGGGGAATATAGCTAGGACAGAAACAAATTCTGTAAAATTGTTCTGTTCTATCAGCAACATCAATCAGGGGCCAGACTAGAACTGAGTGAACCATCCGAGCCTCCATTAAGCACCCGAGGTCATCAGGCCTCAGCTCCCCCTGCCAGATAGTGGCAGAGAGCAGCAGTCTAGCCAAGGAGACACAAATCTCTCTGTGGCTCAGGCAGGCATGAACCCCTGTAGTATCTGCTCATTGGAAGTAATTGGGTCACAGCCTTGCAGGTTTACCAATGACTGGGTATGACAGAGGTACAGGGTGAGGAAGGAGGCATCAACCTTCCTAGACTAACCTTCCTTCTGACCTCACAGAGCATCACAGTGAGTCATACTTGAGCTGCCAACAGACCCTCGCTATCTAATTGGCACAGACCTTTTGAACTCTCTCACCCAAGACCAGTGCTGACTGGGACAATTGATTTGGACCTCTTCAACTAGGCCAATCACCCAACGAATTTCAAAAGTGGTACCCCGGGTTTGTGGTTGTGGGAAGGTTTGATTTTCCATTTCCAGTTCTTGCCTATGTGGGGTGGAGTGACTTAGTTGCTGGTATTTCTCCACATCTGAGACTTCAACCCAGAGTAACTGATTCACTAGGGTAGGACAGAGACCAGCTGAAAACAAGAGAGCCATTTAGCCCCACCACACCAAGCAGATCCCCAGTGTCTCAGGCCATAGCACTGTATGGGTCCTTTGCAAAGCTCTAGGGGAAAAGGTACAGACACCAGTATTAGCTCTTAGACAAAGGGCTTGTTAACCACAACTCTAGGAACCCCCAACCCAACTTCATCTTATCTGCCCATCTAGCCAAACAGTGTAAAATAATAATGGGGTGGAATCAGTGAGAAAACTCTGGCAACACAAATAACCAGAGTAGATCAACTCTCCCAAGGAAAGACATAGCAGACACAACTGAAGACCCCATTCATAAACAAATGGCTGAGATGTCAGAAATCGAATTCAGAATTTGGATTGCAAATAAGATTAATAGAATGAAGGTAAAGTTGGAATTAGAAATTCAGGAGCATTCCAAAAGTTGTCTCAAGAATTCACTACATTCAAAGACAAAATCTCCAAAGATTTGGACACATTGAGACAAGAATTTGCAGCTTTCAAAGATCTGAGAAGTACAGCAGAGTCCCTCAGTAACAGAATGGAGCACACAGATGAAAGGATGTCTGACATTAAGGACAAAGCTTTTGAATACTCCCAAACACTCAAAGAGGAAGAGAATTGGAGTGCAAAAACAGATCATTCTCTCAGAAAGCTCTGGGATAATTCAAAGAAAACTAATATTTGCCTTGTAGGAATTCCTGAATTCAATGAAGTGGCTTCGAAAGACACAGAGGCTCTTCATGAGATAATGAAGAACTTTCCAGATATGCCAAGAGATTCTTAAATTCAGTTAGCAGACAATTTCAGAACCCCAGCACTACTGAACCTGAATAGGACATCTCCTAGGCACATTACAATTAACTTTGCTAAAGTTAAAACGAACAAGAAAATTATGCAAGCAGCCAGATGTAAGAAAATCATAACGTACAAGGGGAGGAAATTACAATTACTGCAGATCTCTCTGCTGAAACCTTTCAAGCTAGAAGAGGGTGGTCATCAACTTTGAATCTCCTAAAACAAAATACCTCTCAATCCAGGATCCTGTATCCAGCTAAACTGAGTTTCATTTATGATGGAGAAATTAAATACTTTATGGACATTCACATGTTGAAGAAATTTGCCATAACTAAACCACTCTCAGACCTATCCTCCATAATGACCAGCACAATCCTCCACCACAAAGTAAACTTACTTAGAAACTTTTGATCAAATTCCACCTTCCACAGGGGCAAAAAGATTAAAAATGTCCACTGGACTTTTGAAAAACTCAATACCCAAAATTCTACAAGACTTATCAATATTCTCAGTTAATATGAATGGCTTTAATTGTCCTCTAAAGAGGCACAGGTGGGCTGACTGGATACAAAAACTCAGGCCAGATATCTGTTGCATATAAGAATCTCATCTTACCTTAAAAGATAAATATATTCTCAGGGTGAAGGGATGGTCATCTATATTCCAGCAAATGGAAAGCAGAAAAAAGCAGGTGTTCCAATTTTATTCGCAGATATAATATGCTTTAAATCAACAAAAGTAAGAAAAGATAAGGCTGGTCATTTCATTTTGTTAAGGGTAACACTCAACATGATGAGATTTCAATTATTAACATTTATGCACCCCACCAGAATTCACCTCAATTTATAATGGAGACTCTAACAGACATGAGCAACTTGATTTCTTCCAGCTCCATAATAGTCAGAGATTTTAACACTCCTTTGGCAGTGTTGGATAAACCCTCTGAAAATAAGGTTTTAGAGAAAATTTTAAGCAAAGAAATTTTAGATTTAAACTTAACCATTCAACAATTGGATTTAACAGACATCTACAGAACATTTCGTCCTATCAAAACTGAACACACATTTCCCTCATCAGCCCATGAAACATACTCCAAAATTAATCACATCTTAGGTCACAAGTTTAACCTCAGCAAATTTAAAAGAATACAAATTAATCCTTGCATCTTCTCAGACCTTCATGGAATAAAAGTTGAACACAATAACAACAGGAATCTTCATACTCATCCAAAAACATGGAAACTAAATAACCTTATGCTGAATAATAGCTGGGAGATATATGAGATAAAGAAGGAAATTACCAAATTTGGGGGGAAAAATGACAATGAAGACACAAATTATCAGAACCTGTGGGGATACTGCAAAGGCAGTCCTAAAAGGGAAATTTATAGCACTGCCAGCCTTCCTCAAGAGACCAGAAAGAGAGGAAATTAACAACTTAATGGAACATCTCAACTAACTGGAAAAGGAAGAACATTCCAATCCCAAACCCAGCAGAAGAAAAGAAATAACCAAAACTACAGCAGATTTAAATGAAATTGAAAAGAAAAGAATTGGGCAGCACCTGTGGCTCATCAAGTAGGGTGCCGGCCCCATATACCAAAGGTGGCAGGTTCAAACCCAGCCTCAGCCTAACTGCAAAACAGAAAAATAGCCGGGCATTATGGCAGGCGCCTGTAGTCTCAGCTGCTAGGGAGGCTGAGTCAAGAGAATCGCCTAAGCCCAGGAGTTGGAGGTAGTTGTGAGCTATGTGAAGCCACGGCACTCTACTGAGGGTGATAAAGTGAGACTCTGTTTCTACAAAAAAAAAAAAAAGAAAGAAAGAAAGAAAAGAAAAGAGTTATGCAACAGATCAATAAATCAAAAAGTAGGGTTCTTGAAAAGGTCAATAAAATAGACTAACCTTTGGCTAACCTAACCTGGAAAAAACAGTAAAAACTCTAATTTAATCAAACAGAAAAAGTAAAGACAAAATAACAACAGACTCCTCAAATTCTAAAAATCCTTAATGAATATTACAAAAAAAATCTATTCTCAGAAATACAAAAATCTGAAGGAAATTGACCAATACTTGGAAGCACACCACCTTCCTAGACTTAGCCAGAATCAAGTGGAAATATTGAACAGGACTATATCAAGTTCTGAAATAAAATCAACTATACAAAATCTCTCTTTACCCCCCACAAAAAAGCCCAGGACCAGATGGCTTCACATCAGGATACTACCAAACCTTTAAAGAGGAACTAGTACCTATATTACTCAATCTTTTTCAAAATATAGAAAAATAAGGAATATTATCCAACACATGCTATGAAGCAAACATCACCTTGATCCCCAAACTAGGGACAGACCCAACAAGAAAAGAAAATGATAGACCAACATCACTAATAAATATTGATGCAAAAATATTCCACAAGATCCTAGCATACAGAATCCAGCAACACATCAAAAAAATTACACACCATGACCAAGCAGATTTTATCCCAGGGTTTCAAGGCTGGTTAAATATACATAAATCTATAATATAATTCAGCACATAAACAAATTAAAAAACAAAGACCATATGATTCTATTGATTGATGCAGAAAAAGCCTTTGATAATATCCAGCATCATCAGAACACTTAAGAAAATAGGCATAGAAGGGACATTTCTTAAACTGATAGAGGCCATCTACTGCAACCCACAGCCAATATCATATTGAATGGAGTTAAATTGAAATAATTTCCATTCATATCAGGAATCAGGCAAGTTTGCCCATTGTCTCCACTGCTTTTTGACATTATAATGGAAGTCTTAACCATCACAATTAGGCAAGAAAAGGCAATCAAGGATATGCATATAGGGTCAGAAGAGATCAAACTTGTACTCGTCGCAGATGATATGAGATGGAAAACACAAGGGATTCTATTACAAAACTCTTAGAAGTGATCAAGGAATACAGCAGTGTCTCAGGTTACAAAATCAACACTCATAAATCTGTAGCCTTGATATATAGCAACAATAGTGAAGCTGAAAAAACAGTCAAGGACTCTACTCCATTCACAGTATAGCCGAAGATGAAATATTTGGGAGTTTACCTAACAAAGGATGTGAAAGATTTCTATAAAGAGAACTATGAAATTCTAAGAAAAGGAAAAGCGGGCAGCACCTGTGGCTCAAAGGAGTAGGGCACCGGCCCCATATGCTGGAAGTAGTGGGTTCAAACCCAGCCCTGGCCAAAAACTGCAAAAAAAAAATTAGCTGAAGATGTGAACAAATGGAAAAACATACCATGCTCATGGCTGGGAAGAATCAACATTGTTAAAATGTCCATACTACCCAAAGCAATACACAATTTTAATGCAATACCTATTAAAGCTCCATTGTCATACTTTAAAGATCTTGAAAAAATAATACATCATTTTATATGGAATCAGAAAAAAGCTCAAATATCCAAGACATTACTCAGACATAAAAACAAAGCAGGAGGAATTATGCTACCAGACCTCAGACTATACTACAAATTGATAGTGATCTAAACAGCATGGTACTGGCACAAATACAGAGAGGTAGATGTATGGAACAGAATAGAGAATCAAGAGATGAACCCAGCTACCTACCGTTATTTGATCTTTGACAACCAAATTAAAAACATTCAGTGGGGAAAAGATTCCCTATTTAACAAATGGTGCTGGGTGAACTGGCTGGCGACCTGTAGAAGACTGATACTAGACCCACACCTTTCACCATTAACTAAGATAGACTCTCACTGGATTAAAGATTTAAACTTAAGACGTGAAACTACAAAAATACTAGAAGAAAGTGCAGGGAAAACACTTGAAGAAATCGACTTGGGTGAATATTTTATGAGAAGGACCCCCTGGGCAATTGAAGCAACACCAAAAATATACTACTGGGACCTGATCAAATTAAAAAGCACATCCAAGAACACAGTAAGTAAAGCAAGAAGACAGCCCTTGAAATGGAAGAAGATATTTGCAGGTTACGTCTCTGACAAAGGTTTAATAACAAGAATTTACAGAGAACGCAAATGTATTAGCAAGAAAAGAACACGTGATCCCATCTCAGGGTGGGCAAGGGACTTGAAGAGAAAATTCTCTGAAGAAGACAGGCACGTGGCCTATGAACACATGAAAAAATGCTCATCATCCTTAATCATCAGAGAAATGCAAATCAAAACTACTTTGAGATATCATCTAAGTCCAGTAAGATTAGCCCACATAACAAAATCCTAAAACCAGAGATGTTGGCATGGATGTGGAGAAAAGGAAACACTTGTACATTGCTGGTGGGGATGCAAACTAATTCATTCCTTTTGGAAATATGTTTTGACAACACTTAGGGATCTAAAAATAGACCTGCCATTCAATCCTACAATTCTTTTACTAGATATATATCCAGAAGACCAAAAATCACATTATAACAAAGATATTTGTAACAGAATGTTTATTGCAGCCCAATTCATAATTGTTAAGTCATGAAAAAAGCCCAAGTGCCCATCAACCCATGAATGGATCAATAAATTGTAGTATATGTACACCATAGAATATTATGCATCCTTAAAGAAAGATGGAGACTTTACCTCTTACATGTTTGCATGGATAGAGCTGGAACACATTCTTCTTAGCAAATTATCTCAAGAATGAAATAAAAAGCATCCAATGTACACAGTCTTACTATGAAACCAATTTATAGCTTTCTTATTAAAGCAATAACCCATTTATCCCCCACGAAGAAGGGGAATGTGGAGTGGGAGGGGAGGGAAGGGGGAGGATGGGTGGAGGGAAGATAATTGGTGGGCCACACCTACTGTGCATCTTAGTAGGGTACATGTGAAATTTACTAAATGTAGAATATAAATGTCTTAACACAATAACTAAGAAAATTCCATGAAGGCTATGTTAACCATTTTGATGAAAATATTTCAAAGTGTATATAAAACTAGCACATTGTACCCCATGATTGCATTAATGTACACGGCTATGATTTAATGAAAGAATAAAAAAGAAATAGTTCCAAGGTTGGAGTATTTGTTATTTTAATAAAATATCTAGGGATAAAATCATCAAGGATGTTCCTCCAGATTAAACATAAATTGCTGAC
>CAUYRH010103198.1:0-24131 GCA_963574655.1 Perodicticus potto | reverse complement strand
TTTCCCATATCTTTACATTCAGCTTCCCTTTTAATTATAAATTCTGCCTTTAAATAGTTTATTTCTTTTTTTTTTTTTGAGACAGAGGCTCAAGCTGTCACCCTGGATAGGGTGCCGTGGCATCACAGCTCACAGCAACCTTCAATTCCTGGGCTCAAGCGAGTCTCCTGCCTCTGCCTCCCAAGTAGCTGGGACTGCAGGCACCCGCCACAACGCCCGGCCATTTTTTGGTTGCAGCCGTCATTGTTGTTTGGCGGGCCCAGGCTGGATTCGAACCCGCCAGCTCAGGTGTACGTGGCTGGCGCCTTAGCCCGCTGAGCCACAGGCGCCGAGCCTAAATAGTTTATTTCTTCTCCCATCTTACCATGTACAATTTAAAGCCACATGACTACTTCAATGCTTTGCTTAGAAACTTCTTCCCCCTGATATCCTAGTTCATTGCTCTCAAATTCTACCTTTCAAAAGGGAAAGGACACAATTCAGCCAAGTTCTTTGCCAGCTTGTAACAGGCATGGCCTTTACTCCAGTTTCCAGTACCTTGACCTTCCTTTCCATGTGAGGCCTCACTGGAATTGTTTTTACCGACTATATTACTACCGACATTCTGATCGCCACCACTTACGTCATCTCTTGGAAGCTTCAGACTTACCTTACAGAGCTCCTTTTCTTTGGAGCCCTCATCAGAATCCCCCCTTAATGCTCCATTTACAATAATGTAGGCTTTTTCCAGTATTCATTTCAAAACTGTTCCAGCCTGTACTCATAACCCAATTCCAAAGCTACTTCCACATTTTTAGGTATTTATTATATCAACAACCCATTCGTGGTACCAATTTTCTGTCTTAGTCTATTTTGCGTTACTGTCAGAGAATAGCACAGACTGGGCAATTTATAATGAACAGAAACCTACTGACTCACAGTTTGGGAGACTAGCAAGTTCAATATCAAGGTGCCAGCATCTGGCAAGGGTCTTATCACTACATCATCCCATGAAAGAACAGCAGGACAAAAGTAAGTGAGAGGAAGAGAGAAAGGCAAACGGAAACCCAAGTTATCATTTATAAAGAACCCACTGACCCACAGCATCTCATGGTTGGAAGCCCAACACTGCTGCATGGGAGGTAACTTTTTTTTTTTTCCGAGACAGACTCTCACTCTGTCGCCCTCAGTAGAGTGCCATGGCTCACAGCAACCTCAAACTCTTGGGCTTAAGCGATTCTCTAGCCTCACCCTCCCAAGTAGCAGGAACTGCAGGCACCCCCCACAACACCCAGCTATTTTTTGTTGTAGTTGTCATCGTTGTTCGGCAGGCCCGGGCTGGATTCAAATCCGCCAACTTCAGTGTATGTGGCTGGCACCATAGCCACTGAGCAACAGGCACTGAGCCCTCGTTATGGTTTTGATTTGTAGCTCCTGATGATTATTGATGTTTGGGTACCTTTTCATATACCTGTTGGCCTTTTATCTTCTTTGGAGAAATAGCTATTCAGATACTTTGCCCATGTTTCTTTTTTTTTTTTTGAGACAGAGCCTCAAGCTGTTGCCCTGGGTAGAGTGCTGTGGCATCACAGTTCACAGCAACCTCCAACTCCTGGGCTCAAGTGAGTCTCTTGCCTCTGCCTCCCAAGTAGCTGGGACTACAGGCGCCCACCACAACACCCAGCCATTTTTTGGTTGCAGCCATCATTGTTGTTTGGTGGGCCCAGGCTGGTTTCGAACCCGCCAGCTCAGGTGTACATGGCTGGCACCTTAGCCGTTGAGCCACAGGCGCCAAGCCGCTTTGCCCATTTTTCAATCAGGTTATTTTTTTCCTGCTATTGAATTCTGTGAGCCCTGTATGTTTGGGGTATGAACCCCTTATCAATACTACAGTTTGAAAATATTTTCTTCCACCCCATAAAATACCCTTTTCATTTTGTTAATGGTTTTCTTTTCTTGTTAATGGTTTTTTAGTTTGATATAGTCTCATTTATTTAATTTGCTATTGCAGACTGAACTTTTGGTCTCCTAAACAAAAAATCATTGCCAAGACCACCATCAAAGGGCTTTTCCTCTATGTTTTTTCTATGAGTTTTATGGTTTAAGTTTTCATAGTATAAGATATTATGTTTAAGTTTTTAGTCCATTTTGAGTTGATTGTTTTGCATGGTGTAAGATAAAGTGTTGATTATCATTCTTTTACATGTGGATATCCAGTTTTTCTAGCACCATTTAAGAAGAGACTTTTCGGCAGCACCTGTAGCTCAGTGGGTAGGGCGCGGGCCACATACACCAAGGCTGGTGGGTTCAAACCAAGGCTGGCTGGGCCAGCTAAACAATGACAACTGCAACAACAACAACAAAAAAGTCGGGCATTGTGGTGGGCGCCTGTAGTCCAAGCAACTTGGGGGGCTGAGGCAAGAAAATTGCTTAAGCCAAGAGTTTGAGGTTGCCGTGAGCTGTGACGCCACAGCACTCTACCCAGGATGACATAGTGAGACTCTGTCTCAAAAAGAAAAAAACAGAAAGAAGAGACTATTCTTTTGATTGTGTATTCTCATCACCGTTGTCAAAGATTAGTTGACCATATATGTGTGAGTTTATTTCTGGGTTCCCTAGTTATTCTAGTACCAAACTATTTTGATTACTATACTGTGTAATATAATTTGAAATCAGCAAGTGTGATGCCTGCATCTTTGCTATGTCTCAAGATTGCTTTTGCTATTTGAGATCTTTGGTGATGTCTACAAATTTTAGGGCTGTTTTTCAATTTCTAAAAAAGTGTCATTGGAATTTTGATAGAGATTGCATTGAAACCATAGATCACCTTGGGTAATACGGACATTTTAACAATATTAATTCCTCCAATTCATGAACACAGGACATGTTTCTATTTATTTGTATCTTATTCAATTTCTTTTATTAATGTTTTGTAGTTTTCAGTGTACAGATCTTTCACCTCCTTAGTTAAATTTATTACTAGTATTTTATTCTTTTTGATCCTATTGTAAATAGGATTGCTTTCCTAATTTCTTTTTCTGGTAGTTCATCATTAGTGTATAGAACACAACTAATTTCTGTATGTTGATTAAGTAACCGGCTACTTTGCTGAATCCATAATGATAACAGTCTATTTTAAGCTGATAACAACTTAAATGTGGTTACATATAAAAACCACACTTTTACTTCTCCTTCTACATTTTGTGCTTTTGGTGTCACAATTTACCTGGTTTTGTTTGTTTGTTTGTTTTTAAGAGATAGAGTCTCACTTTTTCACCCTCACTAGAGTAGAGTGCCGTGGCATCACAGCTCACAGCAACCTCCAACTCCTGGGTTTAGGTGACTCTCTTGCCTCAGCCTCCCGAGTAGCTGGGACTACAGGCGCCTGCAAAAATGCCCAGCTATTTTTGTTGTTGTTGTTGTTGTTGTTGTTGTTATTGCAGTTTGACCGGGGCTGGGTTCAAACCTGCCACCCTCGGTATAGGGGGCCGGTGCCCTACCCACTGAGCCACAGGCGCTGCCCAATTTACCTGTTTTTATATTGTGTATCCAATACAAATATTGTGTATCCAACAAATTATTGTTGCTATAGTGATTTTTAATACTTTTGTCTTTTAACCTTTATTCTAGAGTTAAAATTGATTTGTACACCACCATTACAGTATTACACACGTAGTAATAGTTCAACAATAGTTCAACTTAATGATATTTTTAACTTTATAATGCCACAAAAGTGATTCCTCTTTAGAAGCAGCCATACTTTAGTACAGTAGTCAATAAATTACATGAGATATTCCACATATTATAAAATATACTTTTTATCAAGTTATTTTGCTTATCTGATGGCTAAAAGTGTTCTGAGCATGTTTAAAGTAGCTAGGCTAAGCTATGATGCTTGGCAGTCCAAGTGTATTAAATAAGTTCTAACTCACAATGTGGTGTTCTCAAATTACAATGGCTTCATCAGGACAGGACTCCATGGTAGGTCAAAGAACACTGTTTATATTTACCTTTACCATTGAGTTTTATACTTTAATATGTTTCATGTTAGTAATTACTGTCCTTTTATTTCAGAACTCCTGTTAGCATTTATAAGGCAGATATAGTGGTAATGGACTTCTTCAGCTCGTTTGTGTAGAAAAGTCTTTATCTCTCCATTTCTGAAGGGCAGATTTTCCAAGTACAGTATTCTTTTTTTTTTTTGCGGTTTTTTGGCTGGGGCCAGGTTTGAACCTGCCACCTCCGGTATATGGGGCCAACACCCTACTCCTTGAGCCAAGGCACCACCCCCAAGTACAGTATTCTTGGTTAGCAGGTTTCTTCCTTTAGAACTTTGAGTCTATCGTCCTACTTTCTCTTGACCTGCAAGGTCTCTGCTGAGAAATCCACTGATACCCTGATGGGGATGCTTTTGCTTGTGATTCATCTCCTGTCTTGCTACTTTAGAGATTATCTTTGTTTGATTTTTTGACAATTTGATTATAATGTACACCACTGATGTCCTCTTGTCCTCTTTAAGTTGAA
Organism: Perodicticus potto; assembly: GCA_963574655.1. Classification (NCBI taxonomy): domain Eukaryota; kingdom Metazoa; phylum Chordata; class Mammalia; order Primates; family Lorisidae; genus Perodicticus; species Perodicticus potto. The sequence continues at coordinate 19,628 of CAUYRH010103198.1, read as the reverse complement.
ACTGTTTGGGAACCTTTGATCCTCATGTACCTGGATGTCCATATCGTTTCCAATATTTGGAAAGTTTTTAGCCATTATTTCTTTAAGTAAGCTTTCACCCCTTGCTCTCTTCTTCTTCCAAGATATCCATAACGTGCACATTATTTCTCTCAATGGTGTCAAATAAATTCCGTAAGCTTCATTCGTTCCTTGTCATTCTTTTTCTTTTCTTCTTCTTTCACTGGGTAATCTCAAATGTCCCATCTTCAAATTCATAGATTACTTCTTCTGCGTGACCAAGTCTGCTGTTGAAGCTCTCTAGTGCATTTTCCATTTCATTCATTGTTATTTGCAGCACCAGAATTTCTGCTTGGTTCTGTTTTATGATCACTAGCTCTTTGTTAAACTTCTTTTTTTGTTTTTCTGATCTCATTGCACTATCTACCTGTATTATCTTTGAGCTAGCTGAGCTTCCTTAAAACAATTATTCTTCATATTTATAAGGCAATTTTACAGCTCTGTACCTCTTTGGGGTCAGTTACTTGGAAATTACCATGTTCCTTTGGTGGTGTTTTGCTCCCCCCCTTTCCTTAATATTCTTTGAATTGTTGCATTTCTGTTATATGAAAAAGGAGTCACCTCCTCTCATCTTTACTGATAGACTTTCAGTGATGAACACCTTCACCAGTAGGTGTGGCTTGGCCAAAAATTCTGAGGCCCTTTTAAGCCTTTTCTATAGAAACATCTATTACATCTCTCACGCTCCCTCTTAAAGAGGAATTCTTAAGATTGTATGTCTTCTCTCAATCCTGCAAACCCAGGCTAGTTGCCAAGAGCCTCCCTTTTGTTTTCCTGAGCACAGGGCTCTGAAATGCTCAGGTTCATAGGCCTCCAAGCAATGCTGCAGAGCTGAGTTGGCTGGCTACACATGTTTATTAGCCATCTGCAAAAACTCACTCTCACTTTCCAGGGATAAACATGTAGAACTGGCCACCAAGGGGGAGAGGCAAGGTGTGTGGAGCACTGGAGTGCCCATGGGCCAACTGTGGGACCTGCACATAAGGTATCCAGGCATCCCGAGTGTCTGGTGGACAGAGCTCCTAATGAGGGCCACAAAGCAGTTAGTAAGATTATGGCCCATTTTTGAGTTCCATAGCCTTTCTCCCCAGTGCCCATCTTCTCCCAGTCACTGGGCTATCCTGATCTCCTCAGCATTGTAGACAGGATGAGGAAAAGGTCAGCCCCTCGGGCGGCATTCCGCACAGCTGGGGAAACTGGGGCACTAACCCACTGCTCTCACTTTCCCCCAGGGGAGGAATTATGGGCTGAGGGAGCCTCCCTTGGCACTGAGCTGTGATCCCTTGGAAGGAAAAGAGGCAGGTAAAGCAACCACATCTACTCTCAGATTTTATCATCCAGTGTGTGCTGGAACTTCCACACTGAACTCCCAAGTTCCCACAGAGGGACTTTCATCTGTGGGTCAAATCAGTGCACTGTGGGAGATGATAGGGAATTCATTCTCTGGCATCTGGCTGACATCATTCTCCTCCACTGCCTTTGTTGTCTAAACTGAACTCCCGCAGAGAGACTTTCATCTGTGGGTCAAATTAGTGCACTATGGGAGATAATAGGGAATTCCTTTTCTGGCATCCTGCTGACATCATTCTCCTCCACTTTCCTTGTTGTCTAAAGTCTCCTATGCTCTCCAGGCGGGCCTCTCGAGGGCATCTATCCATGCCTTTGGTGCCTAGACTGAGCTGCCCATTGTTAACTGGGTTCCCCAGAATTACCCACGGAATGGTGTTGTAACCCAGCTCCCTGAATGAATGAATAAAAGAATGAACCATCACCTTCAGCCTCACCTTGTGCTCTCAGGAGACCTAGACAAATCATAAAAATATGAGATTTAAGCTGAGGATCCACTTCAGTAGAATTTAGATCTTCCAATTTAAGGAAGATAATTTTCTGTGCCCACTCTTCCTTGAAACAGCAACATCCAAAAAGCAGGGAGCAGTTCATCTCCAAAGCTGCGCAAGAGAGAGGCACAGGGACTACCTGTTCTGAACCAAGGATCTCCTAGCCTCATGTGACTGCCACTGTGGTCTCTGTGGCCAGCTGCACCAGCATCACTTAGGACTTGTTAGAAATGCAGACCTTCTCAGAAACGCTCCACCCCAGATTTACGGAATTAGAATTGGTGCTTTATCAAGATCCCAGATGACTCACATGGTGCACATTAGGATCATGTGGGTGATTTGAGCTTTTAAATATTAACGCCCAGGCCCCATCCACTACTGAGTGGAACCCAGACGTCTGTATTGTAAATGTCCCCAAAGAATCTTCCAGGTGACATTAGCAAGATTTTTCCATGAATGTATTCCTACACTTTGTACTCAGCCAGACATGAGAAATTCCCCTTTTCACCCTTGTTATTAATTTTTCATAGCTAATATATGCACAACTTTTTTAAAGTCAAAGAGTAGAAATTACTGTACAGCAAAATGTAACTCTTCCCCAATCCCTAACCTTCAGTGCCCCAAGTGCCTTCTCCAAAGGCCACCACTGTTACCTGGTTGTGTGTCTTTCCCAAGCTTTTCTTTTTATTTATATATTTTTAGATAGAGCCTCCCTCTGCCACCCACTCACTCTAGGTAGACTGTCATGGCATCACATCTCATAGCAACCTCAAATTCTTGGGCTCAAGTGATCCTCCTGCCTCAGCCTCTCAAGTAGCTAGAACTACTTTGTTGTTGCTGTTGTTTTGTTGAAACAGACTCTCACTCTGTTGCCCTTGGTACAGTGTCATAGCATCTTAGCTCACAGCAACCTCAACCTCTGGGGCTGAACCTCAGTCTCCTGAGTAGCTGGGACTCCAGGCGCCCACCACAAAGTCCAGCTAGTTTTTCTATTTTTAGTAGAGATGGGTCTCACTCTTACTTAGACTGGTCTCCAACTCCTGAGCTTAAGCAATCCTCCTGCCTCAGCCTCCCAGAATGCTGAGATTACAGGTGTGAACCACCACGCCCAGCCCTTTCCAAGCTTTTCTATGTCTATGCATGGCCAAACCCATCCATGTACACACAACCTTCTTCTTTATAAACAAAGGGTGCCAAAAAAATGTATACACATTTTAAGAAAGGAAAAAACTGTATTAAAATTGTGATAGTTGATATATACCAGTAACCAAAGATGAATACGAGTCACTTTTGACTTCTGTAATTCCAAAAGGTGCTCAACACAGGTGCCATCAACATCCAGACGAGTGTTTTTCAACCTTTCTTATCTCATGGCAGGCTTGAATCTATAGTTAAACTTCCATGACACACTTAAATTACATTGATTAAAAAAAGAGAGAGAAGAAGAAAGAATAGACTTACTGTGCTTTAAGCTTCTTTTGGAAAGAATTAATTGATGGTCTTACAACTTTACACAGCAGACCTAAGATCCTCTAATGGCATACCTGTGAGAGTACGTTGGTCTGGATGTTGACGGTAACTGTGTTGAGCATTTCTTGGAATTGCAGGAGTCAAATGTGACTCGTATTCATCTTTTGTCACTGGTATATATGGACTATCACAATTTTTATACAGTTTTTTCCTTATCTAAAATGTGTATACATTTTCTTGGCACCCTTTGTTTATAAAGAAGAAGGTTGTGTGTACATGGATGGGTTTGGCCAGGCTGGTCCAGACGCTTCTGATTATGGCGAATGAAAAGCAATACATAAACAATATCTCTTTTTGGCCCCCATAAGGTGTTCTGCAGCTTGCTATTTTCACTTCGCAGTGTATCTTAGAGATTGCTGCATAACAGTAACCATAGTTCTGTCTTATTCTTTTTGACAGCTACATACTATTCTATTATACGAATGTTATATGGTTTATTCACCAGTGCCAACTGATGGAAATTCGGGTTGTTTCCAATTTTTCGCTACTACAAACTCCCTGAAATGAATAATACATAAAGGAGCACATACTTCACTATTTTTCTCTTTTCCTACTTTTTATTTTCTTTTTTTTTTTGAAGATTAAACAATATACTTACATTTTTAATTTTAATGTGTATTAAATCATAACTGTATACATTTATAGGGTACAATGTGATGATTTGATACACAATATGGAATGTTTAAATCAAACTAATTGACATAACTGTCACCTCACTTACTTATTATTGTGGTAAGACATTTGTAATATACTGTTAGATGTTTTGAAACGTACCCTTAACTGTGCTCATTAGGTGAGATCCCGCCAAATACCCTCCCTCCACTCTCCTCACCCTCCTCCCCCCATCCTTTTGCTTCCTGGACTATCTTTGTGTTTTATCATTCATCTGAAATCTATATTGATTTCATAATAGTATTGAGTACATTGGATTTTTTTTCCATTCCATTTCCAAAAAGAGGGAGATTTTACATCTTTTATGTTTACCTGGATGGAGCTGCATCATATTCTTCTTAGTAAAGTAACTCAAGAATGGGGAAAAAGTACCCACTTTTTATTTTCAAAGCACTTAACACCAACTCGGGGGGGGGCCACATCCTTTACTCTGCACACTAGCACACGTCTGAGAGCAGAGGAGCACACTAACAGTTCTACTAGGACACAAATGTGTCTACCCTAGGCAACCAGAATACATGTCCACCCGATTTATCACGTATGCCTTGTGTATTTGGCTTCTCTCAAATATAAACTTCCAGAGGATAAGATTCACTCTGTTTTGTTCACTGCTGTTTTTCTGGAGCCCTGAGTGGCATCTGGAAGGCAGCAGAAGCTCATCCAACATTTGACAAGTGAATAAATTAAACATGATTATCTCCGCCAGGCACAGTGTCTCACGCCTGTAATCCCAGCACTCCAGAGGCCGAGGCAGGTGGATGACCTAAGCTCAGTAGCTCAAGACCAGCCTGAGCAAGAGTGAGACCTCCCATCTCTAAAAATAGCTGGGCATTGTGGCAGGCACCTGTAGTCCCAGGAGGCTGAGGCAAGAGGATCACTTTAGCCCAGGAGTTTCAGTTTGCTGTGAGCTATGATGATGCCATGGCACTCTACCCAGAGTGACAGAGTGAGACTCTGTCTCAAAAAAAAAATGAATATCTCTGAATATCATCATTGGCATATGCGTGAGAACATCTTTAGGATAAATTCCTAGAAGTTGAAAGGCTGCATCAAAGGGTATATGCATCTTATAATTTGACAGATAAGACTGTACTGTGCTCCAAGGAGTGTGTGCTAATTACCATGCCCTATAACAAGGAGACCAGGGCTTCTGCCCCCCTGGATCTTTGTGGCCCTGAGTGTGTAGATATGTAGACAGATACACCCATGTGCCCATTCATACTCAGCATGCCGTACACACAGAGACCGGTGGCCTCAGCCAGCCAAGACCAAGCACTGAGCCTTCCCAGTTCCCAGAAGAGCATGTTTGAGGGCTGGGAGGGGTGAGGAGGGCCCTTCTCACACCCATTGACAAAGGTGTTTGGAGTCTCCTCTCTTCTCCCCAGCACCCCTTTCAGGCAGGACCAACATTTGCAAATTACCTTTTCAGCCAGCCCTGGACTATCAGACATAGCCTGGCAACACCCAGTGCCGGCCTAGCTCAATAAACGCTTAATTAATTAATCAATCAAGCCAAATCAAAGATCAGGTTGATTATCCAGATATTTTTATCTGCATAGCGCTAGGCAACTCGTTAATTGCTTTTTCTCTTTTTTCTGAAGTTTGGTCCTGAAATGATAATATGTTTTAGAATTATGTAGATACAGCTTCAGAGGTCAAAAACCTTGAAACGTATGAAATATTCTCAGGGTGCCCTCAAAGCAGATTGCTGCAGAAGCAATAGTCATTATCCTAGAAGTCAATTCCTTAATGCTGCCATAATACTGAGGTATAAACCACCGTGGCTTATGATGGCATAACTAAAGCCCACAGGTGTGGTTCTGCAAAAATATAAAGCCAAAGTCAGAGAAGATACGTCAGCACTGTTTTCCCCAACAATGGATGTCCACGCATATGCTGATCGTCAGGACAAAGGAGTGTATTATTGCATGAGGTTCTTTTTGTTTGTTTGGTTTGGTTTTTTTGTAATTTTTGGCTGTGGCCAGGTTAGAACCCGCACCTCCGGCATAAGTTTCTTAATTGTGCCTCTTCCTGTGGGATTCCAGCGAAATCCCAGCACGCTGCAGCTCCGTGAGAAAACATTATGTTGGGTCAAATGTAGAAAAGGGAGGAGAAATGTGATGCGGTTCCGGGCTTAATGAACTTCCCGTGGGCGGTGGAGATTTCTAGGGAGCCCCATGCAACAGCCTCAGCGAGTTCCACGTTGGGTTCCCCAAGTGTCTTCACATAGTCGCTTAAGGGTTGCAAATTACCTGCCTTATTTTCACTTACAGATCAGGAGATGCTGAGATTTTTGTGCTATTTATTTTTAGCTCTAAGTATTAGACTAGGCCCTTCCAGACATTAATCAGGGTGTGATTATTACGCTCTTAGTGGATTTGGGGAGGAATAAAGGAATGGCACCCCAGGGGCCTTCTCTACACAGCCCACAACCAGGCACGCAGGGCAGACACATCCAGAACCTGTCACTTCTCTGTCGCTGGCAACAAACTGGGCCCCAACAAGTCCCCAGGAAGATGCAGTGCACAAGAGCAGGGAACCCTAGCGAGTTGGTACAATTGAGAATGTTGGGTAACTTCCAGAAGCTGGAAAAAATATGTACTAATTCCCCCAAAGCATTTCCCCCTTACTTTCTAAAGATTTGCCTTTGATTTTTAAAAAGCTCTTTCGGGTTGAGCTGGAGCATGCACTGGCACATTCGTCTGCAAGGCGGTGCTCTGGCAGCGGCCCACGCCTCCGAGGCTGCCAGGAGGGCTCCAGCGGCCCCCGAGCCCCGGGACGCGCGATCCCGACCATAAGCGCTGCCTTCACAGGCTGTCGGGGAGTGTGAACCGGGGACAGCAGAGCTGGCCGGCCGCCTGGCAGTAGCCACTTCCTCCCCCGCCCGCTGCCATACAAACAAGCGCAGAAAGATCAATAGCGGCAGCTTCCGAATCTCCTTCTTTGCAACATTGTCAACACGAGTTCAGCCCCGAGCAGGGTACGAACAAGTGCAGGGGACGTGAGCCAATGCACACATTCGTCACACATCAGTCTTCACGATCTCCTCAGCACCTTTAAAGAGCGCCACACCGAAGGATTGTTGCCCACTGGCTCTCCGAGGTCTCATCAGGACTCACCAAGGTCTGGGGGACTCTGAGATCTGGGGACCTGGCCACCAGCCAGGGGCATGCGTGTGGCTTCTTCAAGCCTGGATTATCTGTGCGGGGCACACCTCCGGGTCTAGATACAGATCACAGATCAAAAAGCACAGAAGAGGGGTCCAGGAAGGCAGTGCGTAGAGACATGGACTCCCAGGCAGATAGTGCTGGCCTGGGGGGCCCACCTTTCCACCCAGCATTCATCAGCCGCCAATGGTACAACCTCCCAGGGCAACTCGGGAACAACTCAGTTCCAAATTGTCTGTCTGTTTTGAAAAGGGGCAGAACCGTCTCTCCTGGGGGCCGTAACCAACCTCACACAACTTTGGCAACAAGTAGGATTGGGTTCAACCTTTGGGTTTGCTACAAATAGGGCAGTGACCTTGAACAGGCTTCAGAACCTCTCAGAGTTTGGATTTCTTATTCTTAGAAATGGTGATCGTAGCACCTACTGTCTAGATTTTGTTGTGAGAATTAAAGACCCTGTGTGTAAGTGCTCAGCGCCCAACCAGATGCAGACTGTGGTTTGGGGTGTGGGCAGGGAAAGTCCACAGTCCACCCACTGAGAAGAAAACTCAGCCTCCCTGTGGTCTTTCCTCCAGCAGGGGGACCTTGACCAGGACCGCCCGGGAGGCAGAAGTCAGACTGATGTGCTTCGGAAAAGGATCAGAGCTTCAGGATTGACCATGAAGAGGAGACGGCATAGGGGACATTCATGGTGACAGTAGGGGACACAGTGGGAGTGGGAACACAGGAGACTTAGGGTGAGAGGGATATGAGGAAAATCTCGGGCTAAATGTGCCCCACCACACTCGCAGCTCAGGGAGAGAGGAATGCATGGGTGACGTAGCAAGGGACATTACCACCAGACAGAGCCCCCAGCAGCAGAGATCCACCTGCTGACCATTATGCCAACACCCAGGACTGTCAACAGCAGACCCTCCACACCCACCCAGCTGCTGAAACAGGGAGGATGGACCATGTGTGGGTCACCAGCCTGCTCCCCATAAAGAACCGTAAAAGCAGCGTGGCCCCCGGAGCCCTCGTGGAGTTGCCGGGAGGAGGTCACCCCTGCATGGGGATCCACTGAGGACTTTGGTGCCCCTAGGTAGGGGGTGCACAGCCCATCACACAGGCAGTTGAGAATGTTGCCTGTCCTCACTGCGGCTCTGGGCCAGAAGGTCAAGATCTGAACACACCAAGGGGAAATCACCAGGCGAGTTCCCGGAGCAAGAAAGCAGAGATTGAAAGAGGCTCCTGGGAGGTCAATTTCAGAATGCCGATGATGGAATAGGAACAATACCCGGGGGAGAAACGCCATCTCAGACTTCCTCCTGGAGAAAGACGGTTTCTGTTTAGAGGAAATACTTGGATAAGTGCCCCGTGGTGTGGGGTAATAGTCCAGGAGACGGAAGGCTGTAAACTGCTGTCCGCAATCAGGTAGAAGGACAGGGCGCTTTGTTTCACGGGGCTTGCATTTGTCAGGGGGTTAGACTGTGGAAGAGCTGAAAAGTAGGCCTAGAGAGGAGAAAGATCCCACATCCTAACATGACCTCGGGACGGTCAGGAATGACCAAGAGTGGTCATCGGCAAACAGAAATTTCTTTTGTTGTTGTTGTTGTTGAGACAGAGTCCCACCCTATGCCCTGAGCAGAGTGCCATGGCGTCATCACTCACTGCACCCGCAGACTCGGGCTGTGGGCATCCTGCTGCCTCAGCCTCCGAAGCCGCTGGGATTACAGGCGCTCGCCATGGCGCCCGGCTGGGTTTTTCATTTTTTTAGGAGTCAGGGTCTCACTCTCACTCAGGCAAGTCTCAAACTCCTGAGCTCAAGCAATTCTCCCTCCTCAGCCTCCCACAGTGGTGGGATTACAGGCGTGAGCCACCACGCCTGGCTGAAATTTCTATGAAGGATGCTATAAGATCTTCATGTAATACTACGACCCTAAAAGGAAAACTTTTTTCTCTACTCACGACATTCCTGACATAAATTGTGTGGGTTTTCCACACCAAGGATTTTTTCAGTTCTCTGCAAACACCAACTGGGTGTCCAGTGACTCAGTTCAATTCTAACCCTAACTACCCAGAGATAGCGTCAGACCCCACACGACTCCCCCCCACCCCATCCCACCCCCGCTTCAGATGCCAATTGCAAGTGGTGGGTCCCCAGGTTGCCCACACTTTTGTCAACCTGCCTAGAATCAGGGGTCCCAACAACCCCCTCCTCAGATTCAATAATTTGCTATCATGGCTCAAAGAACTCAAGGAAACACTTTACTTACTGTTCCTAGTAATTATAAAGGCTGCAAATGAACGGTCAGATGGAGAAGTGTGTAGGGAGTGATGGGGAAGGGGCAGGAAGTCCACAGGAGCGTCTGTCCCCATGGAGCTCGGTTTGTGTGTTCACCAACTCAGAAGCTCATCAACTCTCATTGTTCAAGAACTGTTAGAGCTGGCTCAGTGTCTGTAGCTCAGTGGTTACAGCATAGCCACAACGCCAAGGGTGGTGGGTTTGAACCTGGCCTAGGCCTGCTAAACAACAATGACGGCTGCAACAAAAATTAGCCAGGCATTGTGGCGGGCGCCTGTAGTCCCAGCTACTTGGGAGACTGAGGCAGGAGAATTGCTTAAGCCCGAGGGTTTGAGGTTGCTGTGAGCTGTAACACCGTAGCACTCTACCGAGGGCAACAAAATGAGACCGTCTCAAAAAAAAAAAAGAATTGTTAGAGCTTAACAGGAGCGGCCCTCTTCTTGGATGTTGGTAAGTGGGACTGGAAGTTCCAAACCTCTAATCACTTGGTCTTTCTGGCGACCAACCCCCATCCTAAAGCCTTCTAGGGGTCCCAGCCCACATGGCCTCTTTTGTGTAAACTCAAGTGTGATTGAAAGGGCTGATTATAATTGACAAAGGAGATGCTCCTATCACTCAGGAAATTCCAAGCATTTTAAACTTCCATGTCCAGAACTAGGAACAAAGGCTGGGCCTGGTGGTTCAGACCTGTAATCCCAGGACTCTGAGAGGCCGAGGCAGGTAGATCGCCTGAGCTGAGGAGTTAGAGACCAGCCTGAGCAAGAGTGAAACCCCATCTCTACTAAAAATAGAAAAACTAGCCGGGCATGGTGGGGGGTGCCTATAGTCCCAGGTACTCAGGAGGCTCAGTCAAGAACATTGCTGGAGTCCAGGAGTTTGAGGTTGCTGTGAGCAATGAGGAAGCTACAGCACTCTACCCAGGGTGACAGAGAGAGACTCTTTCAAAAAAAAGGTTCAGCGCCCATAGCTCAGTGAGTAGGGCGCCAGCCACATACAGTGAGGCTGGCAGGTTCAAGCCCGGCCCAGGCCTGCTAAACAATGACAACTGCAACCAAAAATAGCCAGGCGTGTGGCGGGTGACTGTAGTCCCAGCTACTCAGGAGGCTAGGACAAAAGAATCCCTGAAGCCCAAGAGTTTGGGGTTGCTGTGAGCTGTGATGCCACAGCCCTCTACCGAGGGTGACATAGTGAGACTCTGTCTCAAAGAAAAGAAAAAAAAACCTAGGGACAAAGATTGAATTCATTTCTTATTATACCACAGATCCTCTGCCATCCAGTGATCATTATGGCTTTTCTGGGTAAAGACTTTTGGAGAGGGTGCGAACGAGGTCCAGGCATCCTGAGACGTGAGCAGAACACACACAGTCCTCCTAGACAGAGGGGCCAGGCCACCAAGGCGGAACTGACACCCGCACTGAGGAGGGAGGCAGGGGCCTGGGTGCACACCCAGCTCTGCCGCTAAGGATTTTTGACAGACTCTGCAAAAGTACCTTCCCCTCTCCAGGTTTTACTGACTCAGCCTTCACATGGGCATATGTCCTTCTAACCCCAACACTGTGGGACTCGGATTTCAGTCCAGCGCTGTCTTCACAATGCTATGTGGGGCCGTGGTGGTGATTAGCAGAGCATCTGTGCCTTTGTATGGAGTGTGCTTGCCGCACCACAATATCATGAATTTTCTCCCAAATTGCATATGCAGAAACTGCTTGGATGGAACTGTAAGATCACTTTCGATGCACTTCTGATGTTCATTATTTTAGCTTTCTTCATCCTGGAGTTCCCTGCAGCCACCTCCCAATTTGATTTCACCCAGCAGAACAATCTCTGCCTCCTCTCTCTAGTAATCAGTTCGTAAAACCTCAGAATCTGGGAGGCAGAGGAACTAGGCTGTTTGGGATAGAATTTGTCTGTCCTTCCAGACCAGGCATGGTGGCTCACACCTGTGAACTCAGGACTTTGGGAGAGTGAGGTGGAAGGATTTCTTGAGACTACGGAGTTCAACACCAGCCTGGGCAACAAAGCAAGACCCCATCTCTTCAAAAGGGCAAGGGAGGGGAGGGGAAGGGGGAGGATGGGAGAGGGAGGGTGATTGGTGGGATCACACCTACGGTGCATCTTAGAAGGGTACAGGTGAAACTTACTAAATGTAGAATACCAATGTCTACATATAGTGATTATGAAAATGCCATGAAGGCCATGTTAAACAGTTCGATGAAAATATTTCAGATTGTATATGAAGTCAGCACATTGTGCCCCATGATTCCACTAATGGACACAATTATGATTTAATAAAAAAATTTTTTTAAAAGACCCCATCTCTTAAAAAATGAAAAAAAAAAAAAATGGGCAGCGCCTGTGGCTCAAAGGTGTAGGGCGCCAGCCCCATATACCAGAGATGGCAGGTTTAAACCCAGCCCCAGCCAAAAACTGCAAAAAAATGAAAAAAAAAAAAAATAGCTGGGTGTCTTGGTGTGCACCTGTAGTCCTAACTATTAAGGAGGCTGAGGCGGGAGGATTGCTTTGCTTGAGCTGAGAGTTCAAGGCTGCAGAGAGCTGTGATTGCACCACTGCACTCCAGCCTGAATGAGGCCCTTCTGTAACAAAAAATAAAGAATGACATCTATCCTTCCATAATAGGGATGGTGCCTGCTGCCCTCCAGGAGCCACGAGGAACTCCTCTGGCTACAGCAGTAGGTAGGTGTGTACTTCTGTGACAATGTGCAGCATCAGTCACCCCTGCACACCCTTCTTGTACGTGTGCAATAAAGAAGGCACTTCTCTTATGAAAAAAAATCCTGCTCATGTACAAACACTTTATCCCCCCACTAGGACTGTCCACTGGGGAACACTGAGCATGCCTCTGCATAGGGGCTTGCCAGTGCCCACTCCCCATCCCTTTGTCCCTTTTGGACGCCTTTCCTTTGAGTGACTGGGCTGTACAGCTTCTAGGCAGCACCAGTTCCTCAAAAGGCCAAGCAAGCTAATTTTCTGTATTTTATCATTATTGTTTTCTATAATTTTTTTTTATTATTTGGGATTCATTGAGGACACAAAGAATTAGGTTACACTGATTGCATTTGTTAAATAAAGTCCCTCTTACAGTTGTGTCCTGCCCCCAAGAGCTGTGCCATATCCCATGATCTCCATCCCCCACCTTCCACCCCCTCCCTAGTACCTCTTTCCCCTATCCCCACCTTATATTAACTCATCTAGTTAATATTAGAATTGAGTACAATGGATTCTTGCTTCTCCATTCTTATGATGCTTTACTAAGAAGAATGTGTTCTACCTGCATCCAGGTTAATACAAAAGATGTAAAATCTCCATTTTTTTAATGGCTGAATAGTATTCCACAGTATACATATACCACAGTTTGCTAATCCATTCCTGGGTTGGCAGGCATTTAGGCTGTTTCCACATTTTGGCAATTGTAAATTAAGCTGCGATAAACAGTCTAGTGCAAATGTCCTTATGATAAAAGGATTTTTTTCTTCTGGGTAGATACCTAGTAATGGGATTGCAGGATCAAATGAGAGATCTAATTTGAGTTATTTGAGGATTCTCCATACTTCCTTCCAAAAAGGCTGTATTAGTTTGTAGTCCCACCAGCAGTGTAAAAAGCTTCCCTTCTCTCCACATCCATGCCAGCACCTGCAGCTTTGAGACTTTGTGATGTGAGCCATTCTCACTGAGGTTAGGTGATATCTCACGGTAGTTTTGATTTGCATTTCTCTGATGATTTTTCCAGCAAAGGAGGCCTCTCCTGACTTCACAGAAGTCATCTAAGGGGCTGAGAGCCCTCGGGCATCCTTTGCAGCACCTCCCCTCTGATTCACTGTCATCCCAGGACAGATTAGCTCTGGATACAAACAGCGAGATATTAAAATTGGACACTCACTCTGCCCCTGATATTGGGGGACAGCCATAGAAAGCTTTATATAGAATGACTTCTATGAAAGATATACAAGTCCATTGTTTGCATTACAAACAATGCAGGACGAAAAGTGAAACCAGAAGGGCTGCTCCCCCAAAAACTTTCTGGAGAACAGGAAATAAATCACAGAACTATCACGGAGAAAAAGACCAGGGGATTTGGAATGAGCTTACTCATCAGAGCTCACGCAATCATTCTCTTGTACAAAAGGTCAGGCACTGTCCTAGGTGCTGAATCTCCACACAGCTGAGAGCAGCCAACGGGGTCCCAACTCCTCTGACAACATCAACAATTAAGTTTGCAAACTCATCCTAGAAAAAGTGCTACAGACCTCACTGCTGAATTTCACTATAGTCACCTTCAAAGGACTCCCCTTGGGAAGCTACTCACCAATGCAGGTGCCTAGTCCACCCTTCAACGCAAATTTTGAAGCTTTTTCTGAAATGGCCATCAGAGCTGTCATCATATTACCCTTGATGTCCTGAATGTCATCCTTTCAATACTTCCTTCATCTTCAGGAAAGAAAAAAAGTCATTGGGGGCCAGATCAGGTGAGTAGGGAGGGTATTCTGATACAATTATTTGTTTACTAGCCAAAAACTCTCTCACAGAAAGCGCTGTGTGAGCCAGTGCATTGTTGTGATTCAAGAGCTACACCTTTCTCATGCCAAGATTTTCAGTTACGATTTTCTTAACTGGGCCAGGTGTGGTGGGTCACACTTATATTCTAGTGTTCTGGGAGGCCAAGGTGGGAGGACTTTATGAGCTCATGAGTTCAACACTAGCCTGAGCAAGAGCAAGAACCTGTCTCTACTAAAAACAGAAAAGTTAGCCAGGCAATGTGGTGGGCTCCTGTAGTCCCAGCTATTGAGGAGGCTGAGGCAGGAGGACCACTTAAATCCAGGATTTTGAAGTTGCTATGAGCTATGATGATGCCATTGCACTTTAGTCTGGGAATCAGAGTGAGACTACATCTCAAAAAAAAAAAAAAAAAAAGCAAGGCTTTCCTAACTGTTTCTCTACTAATGTTTACTAAGTCTGCTGTGCTTCTCACAGTCAGCTGACAATTTTGACATACAATTCAATGAATTTTTGCAATGTCTTTTCAGTTCTGCTCATAACTGACCACCTGACATCTCTTCATCAGTGATGCTTTCTCTCTCTTCAGAAAAATGGTCAACCCATTTGTACACTGCCATTTTCTTCATGGCATTAACCCCATAAACTTGGACTGACATGTCCCTGATTTCACTTCCACTCTTGCCAAGGTTAACAAGAAATTTACAAACATTTGTTCATTTCTCCAACTCAAGTTCCATCCAACATTCTCACAATGGTGCACAAAAACCCGTAACAACAATAAGGAACGCCGCTGAGCAAGACACCACCACACATCAACATGAACACAGCCATGAGATGCTGATAGACTAAGGTTATGAAACCTTGCTGAGTTGTTTGTACAGTGCTGCCAATGTAAGGACACGGTGGCAAGTTCACAAACTTAACTGTCAGACCTCGTACATAAAAGTAAGGGGAGACCAAAGATCAAGTTGTAAACATACCACAGACAGGATAACTTCAGAAAGTCGTAAATGTCTTAAATACAACAGGGTGGAGTGAATGAGAGACATTGGCAGGGTCAAGGAGGCCACTACTATATCCCAGGTGATCATGAAGCCTCTCTGAGGAGGTGACATTATGCACATTGGAGAAACAAAGAAACGCAGGGTAACTCCTGGAGTATTTTGCCTTGAACAACTCTTTGATGGAAATAAATTATCAGTGTGTCAGTTTTTTGTTTTTTTTTTAGGGCAAGATGATTCATTACTTTTTTATTTCAGATTAACACGAGGGTACAAATGTTTAGGTTACACTGTTTTCATTTCTAAGGTAAACTTCAAGTTGTAGTTGAGCCCTTCACACAAGAGGTGTGATGAACACCCTCACTTTGTGCACATTAGGTGAGACCCGGCCAATCACCCTCCCTCCTCCCCTTCCTCTGTCTGCTCTCCCCTCCCCCCTGCTAGAACATACTTGTGTTTTTCATGTGGGAATATAGTTGTTTATCTATTGGTTTCATATTAGTATTGGGTACAATATACTTTTTCTTTTTCCATTCTTGTGTTTCAACTCCATCCAGGTAAACACAAAAGATGTAAAGTCTCCATCTTTTTATGACTGAATAGTACTCCATGGTCTACATGTACCACAGTTTATTAATCCATTCCTGGGTTGGTGGGCACTTGGGTTGATTCCATGTCTTGGCAATTGTGAAGTGAGCTGGAATAAATATTCTAGTGGAAATGTCCTCATGGTAAATGATTTTTTCCCCTCTGGGTAGATGCCTAGTGATGGGATAGTGTGTCAGGATTAATGACAAACCCTTTCCATCATTCTTCAAAGGGATACAAGGTTTGGTTATATTTTGTTTTTCAGGAGCCTAGGAGCCAATTCATAAGAAATATAAATGGTGGCAACATTCAATGTGAGAAATATCTTAGCTTTTGTTTGCATAGGAAGATTTTGAACCTACTTCTTCAGAAGAACAAATGCCAAGCAGAGGTTAGAAACAAATGCTGGCATAAATGTAAACATCCACATTGTAGAGACTCAATCAAAGCCAGGCCCTTTCTCTGCCAGAAATGTGTTTCTTATCTGCAAAGGGCAGGAGAGAAGCCTTAACCCAACTGTCTGGTTGGGGATCCAGAATTGAAACACAACCCAGTGGGTCTGGAAGCCAGCTTCAAGAATGGAGAATGGAATATTTATTTTTGAGAATTCTAGTAGGTTTTTGTGGATGGGAGAGGGCAAGTAAGAAGTAAGGGCATAAGGGAGGGATGAGATTTTAGAAGAGGCAGATTATGGAAGAAGAGAAACTGCAAACAAATTCATGGGAACCGATTGGCTGCCTCGCAGCAAACATCATTTCTGTGAATCCTGTAAAGGAATCATACGACTATTTCCAAATGCATTTGCTTGCTGTGTGCACGGCCTCTAATGAGACACAGTTTCTAGCCAATTGGATTGCACGCTTCTGGGTGCCAGCTTGACGATTCATTCTGCATTTAGCACCATAGCCTGTGAACCTGGTGAGTAACTACTCTCCACGGACAGCCAGAATCTTTCATGGCACTTCACTTTCTTCTTAAAAGAAAAGGATGGGATAATGATGAGGAAGATGATAAAATGAGTTCAATCAGGTTAGCATCTTGGAAAGCTGAACTCATGGGGCTAAAGTGACCCAGATAATGAGCCCTTTTTAAAGCATTTCTGGATCATTCCAGGGAAGAGCTCCATCCATTTTTTCAGCCGTTCTCTGCCCTTCTGCTCAGTTGCGAGGACTAGACCTCTCCATTACTTTCCTTTCAGGCTCAGGATAATTTAGAACCCTGTGCTGAGCAAGACACCTGGGAATTTGGTCTGGGGCAGATTGAGCGGGATGTGCAGGGGTTGGGAGCCAGTGGTGGGAAGTAATTTCAGTACAAATGCATCAGACTTCAATAATCTCATTTGTAAATATAAACATTCTCCAGTGTCTGATGCCATCGGAAAAAGTTGGACATTTCTTCTTTAAGGGACAGAATAGAACCATCCCCAGAGAAGCAGTTATCCTAGTCTCTATCTCTTATTATTGGTCCACGTAAACGTAAAACCTTGAGCTGAACCAAGAATCGGAGTACAAGCATGCCCCATGGAGCTGCCTTAGAGTCCACCATTTACCTTGAAAAATCTGTGATCACTCTCCTCACATTCTCCCTAACCTCTCTCCAGAACAGAAGGAGAAAAGGCGCGTTCACTGTGATGCCAGGAAGGATTCGATAATGTATGTCCCTGCTCCTTCTACAACGGGACTCTTGCTGGGTAAAACAGCTCACTCCCAAACCTCCTTCCCACTAGGTCAGGGCAGGCAAATATAGGGTCGGTCTCTCTGGAAGATGAATTTGGGCTGATGAATTTTGGCCACAATTTCTACTTCAGTGAGAACTGGATGGAGCTAATCAGAACCGTTGGGCTGCCGAAATGCATTGATGAAAGCCACTCTCCACCACCACATGAAACTTAAATGGTTCTAATGAAAGGTTTGGGTGGCAATGACAATAAATGTCTTTGACTTACAATGGAAAAGACCTTCTTAGCTTAGAGACATCAGAAAAGAGTGTGTGTGTGCGTGTGAGTTTGCAAGTCTCGTGTGCACAAGCGTATGTGAGTGTATGTGTCACTTTCAAAGCAACAGAAGCCAAGCTGCCTATTGATTTTCTGACAAGCTACATGGTCCTTTTCAACCATCAAAAACAGAAAGATGACCGTGAGCAGATGACTATCGTCAGGAAGCGTACACCAGGCAGGCCTGAGGACTTGATTGAATCAACTCAGGACAGCAACCAAGTCCTGCTACCAACATGGTCCAGATAATCCTGCAGGCACCACAGCCCTTAGGTCAGGCCCAGAAGTTGCACAGCTCATCGGTTTTACACCAACATGTGCTGATTGAAAAGCGGCACCCTGGAGAGCCATGAATTGTTTTAAGTATTTTGTGATGTAACCTCTTAAGACTTCAGGCAAATACAATTACTTTCCAGAAGAGAATATTTCCCCTACACTTGCCTCACAGAACCCAGTGTTAGCAAGCCATGTGGGACTTAGCCTGTTTGGTGATGTGTTGGTGAGATGGCTCCAAAATATAAAATAAGCTTACCTGGGGAAGTGTGTGGCTTTGTGTAAATTAGCAGACAAATAAGAGCTGCTCTAGGGGCCAATACGGTCTGGGCTGGGATATGGCCAGATTTCCTTATCAGCACGCAAAGTAGCAGCCAAAAGGCAGGTTACTTCTGAAACATAGAAATAGATGCTGCCATTATTGCAGTCCAAAGAACTTGTCTTGTTAGGCCATTTTACGTAAATACTTTCCAACATACTCAATCAGCCCCCTCAAATTGATGCTGTCACCAAAAATTAAATCAATAACTTCTCGGGAGAGATGAATAAGGATCTTATCTAATAATCAACTTATTTGAGATTTGCAACGCTGGCCGCTATTACCCAAAGGCATTTCTCTGTTATTTACATTTAACTATACATTACTTTGATTTTTGTCTCAGTTGCCCACTCAGATAAAATGTGAGCTTCTAATTTAATTTTGTTTTGGATTTCCTTTGACGTATCTATTTATGCCAATCGCCCGGGAGGAGAAGGCCATCAGAGATCATGATAGTTACGGAAAACACTTACCGGGCACTTTTAACACGCCAGACTCTGGGCTCTAGCCATCACCAGGACTGTCTACTTCGATCTTCAGGCACATCTGTGAGGAGACCAGGATTTGGTATCCCTCATTTTATGGATGACAAGCTGGAGCTGAGATCAAGTGTCTTATTCCTGGGATTTGACCCAGGCATTCTAACCCTAAAGCCATGCTCTGGCCACTGGTAGCTCAACTTCCCAGGACTTCCAAGAGGAGACTTTCATACGACCTCCCACTTGTGTCAGCTGATAATCACAGGGGCACAGACATCAGACACTAGTATGGACCTTAAACCAGTGACCCAGGCCCAGGGTAAGGTCAAAGTCACTTGTGTCCACTGTTCCCCTCTGTTGATTTGTTTCCTTCTGTCTAAGATATCTGCCCTGCTCTAGGACACAGCATCATTTACTACGTTTTTTAGACCAGTGTTTTTCAACCTTTTTTTAACCCCACAGCACACTTGAACCGATAGCTAAACTTCCATGGCACACTTAAATTATGTTAATCAAAAAAAGAAAAAGAATAACCAGAATATCCAGAGAACTCAAGCGTATTGGCAACAAAAGGGCAAGTGATCCCATCTCAGGGTGGGAAAAGGACTTGAAGAGAAACTTCTCTAAAGAAGACAGGCGCACGGCCTACAGACACAAGAAAAAATGCTCACCATCCTTAATGATCAGAGAAATGCAAATCAAAACTACCTTGAGGTATCATCTAACTCCCGTAAGATTAGCCCACATAACAAAATCCCAAAACCAGAGATGCTGGCGTGGATGCGGAGAAAAGGGAACACTTTTACATTGCTGGTGGGAATGCAAACTAATATATTCCTTTTGAAAGGATGTTTGGAGAATACTTAGAGATCTAAAAATAGATCTGCCATTCGATCCTATAATTCCTTTAGT
>CAUYRH010103197.1:0-39697 GCA_963574655.1 Perodicticus potto | reverse complement strand
CTCCCTCTTCCCTTTCCCCGTCTTCTTGTGCAATAATTTTGAGACCAAGTCTCACTATGTCACCTTCGGTAGAGTGCCATGGCATCACAGCTCACAGCAACCTCAAACTCTTGGGTTTAAGTGATTCTCTTGCCTCAGCCTCCCAAGTAATTGGGACTATAGGTGCCTACCAAACACCTGACTAGTTTTTAGTTGCAGTTGTCATTGTTTAGCAGGCCCAGGCCAGGCTTGAACCTGACAGCTTCGGTGTATGTGGCCGGTGCCCTACTCACTGAGCTACGAGCACCGAGCCTTAATGAGCAGATCATTTTGAAATTTTCTTCTTTTAAACATAAAATCAGGGCTGGGCACAGTGGCTCACGCCTGTAATCCTTTCCACCAAAAAATCCAACAAACAATGACAACTCAATAATAATGAGCATTCTTCTTGCCCAGTTTGTGTCGTCTAAATACCATTCCCACTAAAAGAAATCAAGATTTCTTGAAGAAATGATTGATTCCATGTCTGGAGAAGTAAATACCCAAGATGAGTTTGGAATACCTTGTTCTTTCAGAAAACAAGAAAGTTACCAAAGGCTTATAGGGTCAGACCCAAAGAACAAAAAGCCAGCTTAACGATGCAAACTCTGGTCAAAGACAGACAATTTGAGTATATAAAAGAATAACTCCAATAGAACACTGAATTTGTAAAAAGCAATGAGTGCATAATGATACCCAAAAAAACCCCACCAATAGTGAAAAACAAAACTCGTCAGACATCACTAAAGGTGGCTAGGGCATCAAGACATCAATTCATTACTCTGATAATTGAAAGTAAAACATGAGTCACGTAAAAGGAAAAAACTGTTATGCAAACTTGCCAATTAAAGGGAAAAAGTCAAGAGCCTTCCATTGGATCTTCCACCATGAGCTGCATTTCAGAGTAAGCAAGTGCATGAAGAATAGTTCTTCTACTCAGAAAAAATTCAGCCAAGAAATGCAAGAGAAATGAAAGAACTAGAAAACCACCATTCAGGACCTTTCACAAAGTAAACAATGGTCATCAATGGAAGACAGAACCTGAGGTAAAAGTTCATGGGGAATATGCAGAACTTCTCTAAAACTGGGAACCCATCTTAGTGTCACTTAAAGTGACAGGATCCAACATGGTTCCCTGTGATGAGGGTCACCGTAAAGTATACAACACCATCTATGAAGCATTCTTGACAGAAACAAATATTGAACTTGAATCAATTTAACCTGTAGACATAACCTCCAGTCAGCAGGAATGACAGAGAAGAGATGCCTGAGTAAAACGACACCATAAAAAGCAGTCAGCTAAACCAGAATCAAATTTAAAATACAAAGGAAGGAAACATTGAGTAGATATAACAAAAAAGTACACTGAGAGGGCCTTCTCTAGGTCTTGATTTGAGCAAGCAAACTAGATAAGGTGTTATTAGACAATCAGGGGTAATGGAATATGGACAGGCTGCTAGGTGATATTAAAGAATTATTTAGTAATAAATGTTGTTAGATGTCATAATGGTATCATGCTTACAAAAGTGATGCTATTTTCTTAGGTGTGCTCTAAAATTTTTAGTGATGAAAGCAAATAATATCTCAGATTTGCTTTAAAATACTACAGCAAAAAGGAAAGGAATAATTAAACAAGTATGGCAAAATATCAATGGTTAGTAGGCTGAGTGATGTATGGAGACTTATTTTTCTCTTTACTTTTGTGTATATCTGAACACCTTCATTTAAATATTTTAATAATGTTTATATATGCTTCCCCTTAACAGAACACCTATTAACTGCATTAATTTATATAAAGTATTTAACACATTGCATTCTCATTTTTAAAAATTCTTTACTGTGCGAGAGTCAAGTAAATACTCTGTTCACTTCCGTTCTCATCCCTGTCTCTGTATAACTGGAACTAGTCACACAAAGGATTCCCTCTAACCACCCATGAGAAGCCACCTGTACACCTGTTGCACCTCTCAGACATCTGTCAATGGAAAGTTCTGGATGGGTCTTCCTCCTTGATCACACCACTCCCACTTCCCCCAAGGAACCCCGCGTTCCCCACCTGATTGGAAGGTGATCTCACTGAACATCATCCAGGTGTCAGCAAAGTGGTATTGGCACTTGATGGCACTGGCCATTCGGTGGTGAAGGGGCACCGTGACAAACCGAGCACTAGGGTTGACGTCATCCAGGACAAGGGGGAAGGACACAGCATTAGGCTCCCATTCATTGGTGTCAGAGCGGAAGTAGCACTGCACTTCCTTAAAGATCTTCACACCTTTGGCAAACATGTTGTTGCAGTGGACCTGGCAGAGAAAAAGGGGTAAGTGACAGGTTGGCATTGCCAATTGTGTTGGGGCACAGTGCAAAGCAATTCAGTAAGATTACAGACTTGCCCCTAAGCACCACCCTTGGTGAACAGTCCATGTTTTGTACTCTTCTGAGTCTTCTCTTCTGGGAACTTCACAGTGGCTTACAAAATTTGGACTGCACCTTTAGTCACCTCCATGCCCTGTCTGCTCCTGGCCACCTGACTTCCTGTTGCTGGACAGCAGTTTTCTCATCTGTTAGATGAAGGCTGGACCAGCATCCTCTCATGTCCTTCCTTGCACCCTTTTTAATCTAAAATCCTCTGAACCACAGTGTTGTCTACCCAGATTCAAGCTATTCTGAACTGAGGTAAAAAGAAAACTGCCATCCCACTTCCTCCTAAGTACATCTCAAGGCCAGTCCATTTCTTTTCAACGGGGTCAGGTGAGAAACCTAAAATAATATATACCCCCAAACAATTTTATCTTTCTTTTTTAGCAATCTCATTTCCAATGGCATGTGTTAGCATTTTTCAGCCAGAGACACAGACTTAATCATCTTTCTTAATTAAATTCAGTTGAGGTAAAGCCATTCTGATGAAACCGTCGAATCTTCTGCATAGATATTTCTGAGATGGGAAAAGTTCTGTTGGAAGTTAACTTGAATCCTCTTGCCTGGTGCTGTGATCGTTTTACCAGGGTATTTACATGGCTTCTAAGGGTCGCCAGCAATAAAGATTACACGTTAGTCCCCTTATAGTACCTCGCTGTCATAAAGAGAATGTGCATATTTATAACCAACTCAAGTGATAGTTCAATAACATTTCCTCTGTTTCAGACCTACACAGGAAATGGGGCTTTGCTGACTACCATCTTCTGAATTACAGCTGGGCGCTGTGGCAGGCGCCTGTCATCCCAGCTACTGGGGAGGCTGAGGCAAGAGAATGACTTTGAGCCCAAGAGTTTGAGGTTGCTGTGAGCTATGACACCACTACTCTATCCAGGGTGACAGAGTGAGACTCTGTCTCTTAAAAAAAATAAATAAATAAATAATAATAATAATAATGAAGACTTCGTAAGTTGGTAAAACATCATTTTCATTCTGGGAATTTATTTACTGTTTCAGTTTTAATGTCTTGCTTAGGTCCTGAGTTGTAAGCCTTTAACTGTTTCCACCACCCTCCTCTGATTTCTGGGTAGTCAATACAGGGCTACCATTCACAACTTATATTTAGCTGAAGAAGCAATAACAATGACTAAAGAAACAAAGAAGGAATACTCTAAAAATAGAATACCAAGAGCGACAAGAGATTGTAAAACTCATCTAGTCTAACTCTCTATGTGACTAATGATGCACTGGTGATCAGGAGGTTTGACTTGGCCTATGATCTGTCCACAGTGGACCTGGGTCTAGAACCCTAGCCTCCCAGCCCAGCGCTCTTTCCACATATTATGCCACACAGAAATGGAGCAAACCATCTTAACTTTTCCATTTGGATTTTCCTTCAAATGTTTTAATGATGAAAACATGTGTTGTTAATACTTTCCTTGGGACGCATTAACTGTTCCAGTTTATTGAACACAAGTCAATAAAACAAGGCTAAGAAAAAAATCAAAGAAAAATCATGTACAGTTTCAATAGATTTTTCAGATGTTTTGAAATCTGCAGAGCGTTGTGTAAGTATCCTGTGGGGACAGTAATAATTTTTCCCACAGATGCTTTGTGAATTCTCCTGGAATGCAAACAAATAAGATAGGATTTCATTCCCATGCAGACATGCATACTTATTTAATAAATACAATACAGTTTTTAAATGCACTCATATGCATGTATCTTACTGGTGTGTTTTAACTATATGTCAGTGGGAGAAGATGATCAGTAATTTGTATAGGAAGTAAAGACTACTCTCAAGAAGACATCGGTGCTCTGAAAGTCATTCTTTACCTTTTATTTGCCTCATAAAAATTAAAATATGCTGGAGACTTCTCTGGCCTTGAAAAAACTGGCCATGGGTAAGCTCCTTAGAAGTTTCTGGTAACTTTTCAGTGCAAAGTATGCTTTTGAACGACTTTAACTTGGGATAAACTCAATAAACAAAAGTTGCTGAGGAATCTGGAAAATCAAAGTTCATTGATTACGTATTATAACTATGGAGAGTTTAAAATATATTTCTTTATTTGTGGGACTAGAAACTCTCCCAAAGTTATATAATTGTGAATTTTATATATGTCCTCACAGTTACATATACACGTTATTCATCAGTACAAATAAACTTTCTCATAGAGCACATTTTTGTTACTATGCACATATCCCACCCCCCCAAAAAAACTAGGAAAATGTGTTACACACAGCTACACACGCTTATGTTTTACAACTGCCAAAAAGCCATCCTTGAATAATAAATTAGCAGATCAAGCACGTGTTGATCCTTCTGTTCTCATCTTAAATATCTGTTCATTTAACTAATAGCTATTAATCCAATTAGGAAGTATTGCCCCACTAACATCCGGGAATAATATAATACACATGCATTTCTTTTTGATTCCCAGTTTGTGTAAAAAATAACGAATTCTGATTTACAAAGAACGCTTAATGATAATGCAGATTTCCTCATTCTGTGACCCATATCACCCTACATGCGTCCTTTGACAAATAAACAGTACCTTCATGGAATTGCAAATTATCCCAAAGCAGGGACCATCTCTTATATACCTCTTTATTCCCAGAATCTAGCATAATAGCAAATACTGCTGATAAATTAGTAACACAGATAGAAAGAATGCATGAATTTAGAAAACAAATATTGAAATGAGGACTCCATGCACACACAGGAAGTCTCTAATTTTTTTTTCTTTTTGGCCATTAGTGTTTTTTGTTTGTTTGTTTTTGTTTTGAAACAGAGTCTCATTTTGTGGCCCTCAGTAAAGTGCTATGGAGTCACACAGCTCACAGCAACCTCAAACTCTTGAGCTTAAGCAATTTTTTTGCCTCAGCTTCCCAAGTAGTTGGGACCACAGGCACCGTCCACAATGCCTGGCTATATTTTCAGAGATGGGGATTTCACTCTGGCTCATGCTGGTCTCAAACTCCTGAGCTCAGACAATCCCCCCGCCTCAGCCTCCCAGAGTGCTAGGACTACAGGTGTGAGCATATGCTGGCCTGGCCATTGGTGTTCTGCACCCAACTATTAATAGTAATGAAGAACAGATAAACAGGGGCCCATGTTGCCCACTCTCTTTTTTGGGGCTTACATTAGAGTCCTTTCAAGTTCCTTCATAAACCAGTAAGAGTTATAAGCGAAACACATAAGCTCCTGGAACCTCTTTTTTACATCCATTCCCATGTGGATGTGGATACTTATTTAATAAATACAATATGGTTTTTAAATTCATTCATATACATGTATCTTAATGGTGTGTTTTAACTATGTCAGCGAAGGAAAATGACATATAGCCTTTTCCCCCTTAACTCCTACTTCTCCTCAAGCCTAGAATTCAGGATTAGCATCCAATCTGATTGCTTTTTGTATGAACTTTTCTTCCTTTCCATCCCTTTCTCTCATTGAGATTGAATAAAGGAAAAGGAGAATAATTTTGTGAGCCACATACTAGAAAACTCATTTTATTAAGAGAGATGTCCTCACCCTTACATTAAAGCTGAGCTCTCCTGTGCAGGCCTGCTTCAGAGAAAATGAAATCAGGCCTTAAAAGTCTCTGGCCTCAGCTCTTCTCAGGCGTCTGCACTTACCGTGATCCATCACAGGCCCCATCTCCGTCTATTCGAGACCTTTCCTAGGCTGCCTGGCTTCTGACACATCCTCCAATAAAATTTACCTCCTCTCTCCTCATTGCCATGTACTAATAAGCCAATAACATAACTTCTGTTATTGCACTGAAGATATTAATTTTTTAGTATTTTACTCCCCACCAGGTAAAGTATTTGTGTTTTAATAGAGACTTTCAGGTTTTGGTATTTTCGCCCAAAGAAAAACATCTAAAAATTTACATTTTAGGCCTTGTAGCAAACTTGGGTTAGCCCTTGACCCTTATTCAATCTCAATGAGAGAAAGGAACAGAAGGGAAGAAAAGTCCATACAAAAAGCAACCAGACTGGATGCTATTAGCCCCTGACCCTCTGCTAACTCCCTGAACTGGACAGAGTCACTGAGATCCTGTAAAGAAGATCCCCAACATACTCGGCTTGGGGTCTAGAATCCTGAAATTGACCCAGCCAGGAGTAACAGAGGCTTACTTGGCCCCAGACTCTTTTAGTTTCTGTTTATAGAAAATACAATTTTCCAATGTCGTATTCCCATCTATCATATCTCCTCCTCTTTCTACCCAAAGTGTTAGAGATATTTATAACTATGAATGGTTAGAGCAGGCAATTAAGGGTATCATTTTTTCTGCTCACAAACATTTATTGAGCTACATACACAAACATTATCCAAGTGACAGGCACTAGGACACAAAGATCATAAAGCCGAGTCACTACCTTGGAGAAGCCTGGTCTAATAAGAGAATCAGATAGAAAAAGAAACAAAAAACTCTGAGCACAGAAGAGTACAAAGTTTTCTGTTAAGGGGCAGTGCCTGTGGCTCAAGGGAGCCGGCCCCATATGCCGGAGGTGGCGGGTTCAAATCCAGCCCCGGCCAAAAACTGCAAAAAAAAAAAAAAAGTTTTCTGTTAGTATTTCCCAGGGCAGCAGGGGTAGAAGACACAGTCCAGGAGTGAAGAATGGTTGAAATTACTCTTCCATTGAAAATCAGACTTGCAATAAGCCACTCTTAACCAATAAGAGTGTGTCACATATCTGGGAGAGTTGAGCAGGGCTATGTCATGACTTTCAGAGGCCCTAGTCATTTTTGCCTTTGTGGGAGAGATGATTCATCCATATATGTGTGTGTGTATATATATATGTCAGTTTTGGGTTTCAGCTGGAGTTCTTTCTAGCCTATGTTTTCTCTGCCACACTATAATGTGAGCCTCCTTGAAGAAGTTCCACCACGACTGACTCCACTGACCTTCATGGTAGTGAAATTCCTGATGCGGTCAAATTCAAACATGATCTCAATGTAGCCATTGGTGGCACTCTCATTCCGCCATCCTACGTAGTCATAGCCGGGCCACACGTGGTACTCGTGCGTCTGGGTGAAATCATCCAGGCCAGACACTCCGTCTGTCAACTGGCCTAGCCCTTCAGTCATGCTGCTCAGGGCAAGAGAGGAGGGGGAAAAGGAGAAGGGAGCCTGAGTTAATCACACGGCACACAAGAGCTTTCACCTAGCCCCTTCTTATCAGAGCTTTTTATCTTAGATTTTGTAAGAGCTTATTATCTTGGAATTGAAGGATTGTAAATAATTCAATGTATATTATAGTATCAACTCTCTCATCTTGCATTAGTGGAGAACTAAGAATTTCATATAAATCAATTGTACAGCATACTTGATGCTTACCCATTGAGGAGCAAAACTTTTAAATAACATCTTATCTTTTTATGTGAAAGCTTTGTATAATCTATTGTACTATAAGCCTTGATATAATAACTCGATATTATCAAATGCCTTCGATGGATTTATTCATTGAGTAAACAAAGGAATGAATAAGGGCACTGAATGAATACCAGAGTAAATATTAATAGTAGCACTTACCCCATCACCAAATAAATGTCAGAGCTTTTGGAAATTTTTCTGAACCCTTTTGACTGTATGTTGTCATGGTTCAGTGAATCAATTTCAGAGAAGCCAGTAACACCCACTTCTGCCCACGACTCCAACAACTGAATTTGACATCAAACTAAAGGGGGAAAATGTAATCTCTAAATTTATATTTAATGTCAATTTAATTTAATTTAGATTAAATAGATTTAGAATATTAGAATATATTTAGATTAAATATTCTAGTAGAATACTAGACCCATGAAGTAAAATGTAAGCATTTCATGAAAGTTTCAGGTATTGGATTTAGTTTTGTGTTTTAGCTTGGTAGCCTTTTTTTTTTTTTCTTTTTTTTTTTAACCTGAGTGTGAGGCTCTGTTTAAAATGACTGAGCTTGC
The DNA here is from genome assembly GCA_963574655.1 of Perodicticus potto. Lineage (NCBI taxonomy): Eukaryota > Metazoa > Chordata > Mammalia > Primates > Lorisidae > Perodicticus > Perodicticus potto. The sequence continues at coordinate 31,321 of CAUYRH010103197.1, read as the reverse complement.
CAGAAGCCTGACTTCTGGATGGGACATAAGTATATTTACGTTCATTTGACTATTTGAAGAACATAAAGAGGCCTCCTTCCTTCTTCTTTTTATGGAAGGAGGGAGCAAGAACTGATCGTGTGGAACTTCTCTGTCCTTAAGCTCTTTATCTCAAATGCTGAAAGATAAGTCATGAGTCTCCAAAATGAATAGATTGGAATATTCACCATCAACCATAAAGGATATGAACCTTGAGATTTACAGACAAGTCAATGATAAGTAAAATTTATGAACTGCAAAGAAAGACTAATTATGCCAGCCTCATGGATATATTTTTAAATATATTTATTTGCTGAAAAATGTTTGGCAAATTATAAAGTTCAATTGGCCTTAGCCACAGTGACCACAGCCTGTATCTCCCTTCTAAGGTTTGTCCAACTTTTTCTTCTCTCTACAGGTCAGAAGCTAGGAGAATATAAGTTTACTTGCAATAAATATATTTCCCATTATCTCCAGAAAAATAAATCCCATGATAGTCTTATGAAAAGCAACATAAATTAAAAGTATGCTTGCTCAGGTTCCTCTTGATCAATACTAAATCAAGTGAAGAAGGGAGAAACTTTCCATGTTTACTGTATATACTTTAGAATTATAATAATTATTACAAGTATATATTACTCTTGAAACTTTTAATTAATCAAATCACTTTTTCTACTATGACAATCTATTTCCCGAGACCCTGACCTAGGCAGCTTGGATCTCATCACTCAGCCAGCTCAACCAGATATTTTTACTTCGTTGGTTATTAAGTAGAAGCCCATTGAATCAAAATTTCTATAATTAATTTTCATCTTTCCTCTGGAATCCAGAGCTGTACTTCCAGCTACTTTCCTTATTTCTCTATTTGGATGTCCTGCTTATATCCTAAACTAAATACATGATCAGGCCCTGCTATAGTACCTGGTGCACAGTAAACACTCGACACCTATTTGTTAAGTGAAAAAATGTCATCTCCATCATTTCAGCCACTTAGACCCTCAGGCTTCATCTGACTCACTCTTTCTCCCTACTGTCTTGCCCACTATATCCAAACAGATGTCAAATGTTCCTTAAATCCATCTGATTACCATTCCCTCAGTCATGATTATGGCCTTTCATTAATTCTTTTCACCTGAAAAAATTTGAAATTACATGATGTTTCTTATTACATCCCTCATTCCACTCAAATGCGTATTTTCTAAAGTGCTGTTCCTGATGGGAGGTCCAGTAAAGACAGGACAGAACAAATGAAATATGAACTGGGCCCCAAAGATGGGTAAAACTTTCAGAGGTAGAGAAATTTCCATGCTGTTTGACTAATCTGTTTCAAGCTCCAATCATGTCTTGGCCTTGCTTTAAAAATCATCAATAACTCATTATGTTGATGGTAATTTTCATAAAATTTTCATAAAGAACAACAACTCCTCTTCCTCCTCCTCCTTTTCTCATTCTTCCTCACCCTGATTTCAAGTTCCTCCACAATATGATGTTATCTTTCTTGTTATGCTTCTCATCTACTTCTTTGCTACATAAATAATGGCCTGTGATTAAGTAAACTGTTAATTTTTCCCAGACATTCCCCTCAACTTTACCGTCATGATTGTATTTTTTTTCTCATGCTAGTTCCTCTGCCTAGAAATTCCATTTCAAGATTCTCTAGCTGTGAAAGTTCTACCCATCCTCTGGGGGCCAAGTCAAATTTCATCTATTCTCTTGTATCTTTACTGGACCTCCAATCAGGTAACAGCTTACATATGGATAACACTTGACCTTTACAAAATACTTTTCTTGTACATTTTTAATCCCTAAGCATCAAAGCAAACAGAAGTAAATTTTATAACATGAATCCAAGTATTTTCCCTCCCAATCTTGTGCTTTCCTACTAAGCTTACTCTTTCCTTTGACCCCTCTGCACAAGAGTAAACATGGCTCTCTCCAACTCATATCCTTGTATAGTAGTAATGTATATACTCTTTTAGCCTCCATTCCAAATTGTGAGCTCCTTAAGGGTAGAATCAATGCTTTCTTTATCATGAATATCTACCATGCCTAGCCACATTTTTTGCAGTAGCAGTTAACAAAGATTATTAAGCTCAACAGATTTCAGTTGATCTCCTGTTTCCTCTATGCCTTGGCTATGCCTGTCGCAGTGTGTCTGGGTGAAATAATGCCAAGACAATCTAAGCAAATGAGGAAGAACTGTGACTGAGGACACGGAAAGGAAATGACTAGGAATATGAGACTAGATGACTCAGGCATCAAGAGTTGGGATAGCAGCTGGGGGCCATGGTTAATTCTCCACACCTAAGCCAGTGGAAGGCTGTAATTCCACACTCCCCTTCCTACACTCACTGCTATCTTCTCTTAACCCTTATCAACCTCTGTCATCTGGCCTGGATTTTACTATGGTCTGACCATTTTCCTATGTTCAATATTTGCAGATAAAGAATGAGCTAGGAGACAAAAGTATTGGTGAAATGGGAAGGCAGGACCATCTCTTATCCAATCTTAGATTCCTCCTGGATCTGACCATACACACTCCAGCACGGCCCTCCATTGAGCTGTGCCAAGCCTACCCTTTGGTCTGTTCTGCTGTTTTCAGCTCCACCTTCTACCAGAGACAGGCCATTCCTACCCTCAGCCCTGCCTCCTTCCTTCTGTTCTTTTCTACCAACCTTCCTCTGCTTTCTGCCTCATGTTATCCTGGAAACTTTCCTCGTCTATCATAAGCCTTAATAGTCTCCCTCTTTTCACACTTTTATATTTATGGGGTCCATTCTTCCTAAACTTCTTGACCTGCCCAACTTAGTATACTTATTACTTCAATTCTCTAGCCCTTTATTCCTATAAGTAGACCAATATTTGTGTAAGACCATATGTCTTGGTTCAAGGGTCAAAAATATGGCTATCATACTTAAAGCTAGACCACAAAGTTTAGCCCTTGCTTTGAGTCATTTATTTTTTTCTGTATTATTACCCTGTCTTCCCAAAGCAGGCTTTAATTTCCTTGGAAATAAAAATCATGTACATTCCTTCCTCTAAATTATCTCAAAATGCCTAGTACAGGGACAAAAACTAGTTAGCTAAATAATTGATTATTGATCCCAAGCCATGATAAAATCTTATTCCCTCTTAGTGGTCATTTTCCCATTCTGGCAATCAAATTTTTGAAGAATTTACCTGTACCCCACAGCTCCATCATAGACAGAGTCGTTCAGATAAATGATGGAGCCTCCAGGGAGGACAAACTGCTGCCCAGCTGGAGCATTGTAAGACACCAAGCCATCTGCCAAAGGAAACACAGTTGTGTCAGCACCTTTGGGGAAGAGATGTGCCTGCTGCTCAGAGGCACTTACTCAAGGGAGCCGTGTGGGGTTCCAAGGGCACAAGTTTGCATACCCTGTCTGTCCACCAGGAGTGCTGAGGACCACTCCCCAGTGGCAGTCAACAGAGTCACTCTGAACTCATTATTCCAGGTGTGGAGCACTAAGCCACAGGTTAATGAGCAATGTTCCTCTCTACTCTACCCAAGAGGGAATCATTCCAGAGACAAGCGATCCCATCCCTTTCTGATTTGATTGCCTTTATGTGCCAGGAGTTGGGGTTCTGAAGAAGGTCTATAAGCTCCCTGTGCTAGAGACCTACCTAGCCAGACACAGCCGTAAAGCTCCACCCTCATGCACACGTTCATGGAGTGGTCGGTGACTGGAATGAACCGGACAAATCTGGCCACAATGGGTGGCTCCAAGTCCTTTAGGAAAATGTCATAGGGGTTACTGTTTCCATCTAGCACCTGAGGAGAGAAAGTGAAGATATGGTATTAAATCATGCTTACTTTTCTTCACCCTTCATCACCTTTGTGATGAACCCTCTCCTTTTAATTCAAGAAGCAGAAATTGTCCACTCAGCTGTCCCAGCAGCCTTGATATTTCTCTCTGTGCCCACTTCCCACCCTCCTGCGCACTGGGGTGCACATTGACAAGGGCGTGCCAGGTCTGGGGACACACACATCCTCACAGATAACTCGTGCTCTTCTTCTTCTAGCCTAGGTCAAAATATGGTCTTGGACATCCCACGGTCTGGACGTTTCTTCTTTCTACCTGTTTCCCATGCCGGTTCCGCCAAGAGATCCAGCGAGTGCCATCCCGACTGTAATTGATCTTGTACATAGGGGCAAACTCAATGCCATGACCCCCTGCATGGCGGCCCTGGGTCCCCACCAGAGTAATAAAATGTAGGGTGTGCAAGTCAATCTGCAGAAATTCCTTCAGGTCGTCAGGTTCCACTGGAATCTCAGGACACCAGGCTCCGTCTCCTTCTTCTGAGTCCAGCCTTGAGAGGTGAGGGTTGTGGAGAGAGGGAGAAACCATGAAACCACAGGGCTGTTTACCCATTCACAGCTGCCCTGCACTGAGAGGACAGAACAGGCTGGGAGCCCAAACCAGATCAACTTCTTGGGTTCTCCCCTCAGGTCCCACTGCCTCCACAGTGCCCATTTGTGGTAAGGTCCCTCTCCCCAGAGCACCATGAAACTCAGAGACAGTCACCACCAGGGAGATGGACCTTCAGATAACATGCCATTTTTATTTCCCATACTGATTTAGAAACGTTGAGGGAAAGCAAACCCTTCTTACCCTCTGTCCCCCTCTCACGTTCAGACTCAGCTGAAAACCAGCCACTTCTTGCTTAGATACCCAGCTATGAGTGTGGGGTGGGAGAGACAAAGGGGAGAGTCTCCAGCAGGGGCTCTGCAGGGAGGCGGGATGGCCACAGCAGCCCACAAGCAGCCATCAGAACCCACAGTGGGGGCGAGGGTAAGAGCAACTCAGGGGACTGTAAATAATCTGTTTTCTTTTTATTACCTCAGGCCAAGCTACCCCAGAGCAAAACTGTGAAATCAGTATGGGGTTTATTCTGGGCACCTCTTTTCACTTTCCCTCTCCCCTAGCAGGCTGCCTTTGCTCACAGATGCTACCCACTCCTTTGTGGCTCCTTGCCAGCCCGGCCAACCATCAGTACATTAGGATGAGCAAGGTTTCACAGACACCCACTGAGCAGAGGCACGGACACTAACTCAAAGTCCTATACAATCTGTCCCTTTCCCATCTGCAGCAGCTCAGGCAAACCCACTGCATATCAATGAACCCACTCGCTGTGGGTGGTGTGGCTCCGAGGGCCTCTGTGGTTGGAATGGGGTTGCAAACCCAGCACATGTGGCCAAGCCCTGAATTCTCTCCCTGAAAACAAACATACAGAGAAGGACAGGCCCTTCACTCATCACCTCCTGCAAGTACCACCCCTCTTTGTCAGAGCTCTGCCTCTAGGCTATCTGTCCAACCCAGAACTTGGGCTTTCTCCAAGCAACCATCCTCACCTTCCATACTTGGCGGCTGTAGACTCTGACCACTGACTGGAGGCTGTGATATCCTCATCTGGAATGTGGCCTCCTGACATGCCCAGAGGATAGCGGCATATAGCTGGACCAGGAGAAGACCAAAGAGAAAAGAAAGCACATGTTTTTATTTCCAGAGGCCCCAACAAAGAATGTCACTGATGGTTGAACAAGGAATAAAAGAACTTAAAACTTCCAAAGTCCCTCTATGACCCCAGTTTGACTGCCCTGACTCTACCAGACTTGTCTTCCTAGCTGGGACTCCAGACACAATTTGGGCTTCCAAGACTGGACCCTCAGCCAAATCTGTCTTTTGTAACAAACTCAAACAAGTAATGTGATATAATGTAGAATGCTGATTCATGCTCAGTATTTGGTATAACCTCAGGGGCCCATCCCCCATTCTCGTATTAGCAGATGTGCATTTCTAATCAATTTCCTAGTAGTAGTAGGTCATCCTCACAACCACCAGGTACCCCAGTGGTCCATAGAGTTATCGTGTTAGGTAACTGTTGCAAGCCAATAAACTCTCTTAGACCATGTTCTGACTGCTAGCTAAAAATAACTTCTGAGTATTGACTACTACTTTCAAGTGAAGATAGAGTAACAGGGACCAGATTTGTCCCCCTTCGTGAAACAATCAAAAAGCATAAAGTATATGAAAATTTAGGTTTTAAAATAAGGAATATCAAACAACAAAGAACAGCAGTCTCTGCGAGATAGGAAAAAAAATGAGCCTTATAATTGCACCAGCTTCTTGCCATGACAGTATGTTCAGGCTACACATGGTAAGTGAGAGCTTAGGCAGAGCCTGCAGAATTTCCTGAGGTAAGGACACAAAGATATGTGCTCCAGAGAGGCCAAGGGTGGGTAGAGTTCTCAGACACTAAACTGCAGATAGAATTCACTATGCCTAGCCAAGTGATCATTTCAGATATACAACAAAACATTTTTAGTATAAGTATGTCCCATGCACTAAATAATTACCAGATATACAAAGAAGCGGGAAAATAGAATCTATTGTGATAAGAAAAAAAAAAAAGAAATCAATTAAGAACTGATTGCATTTCAAAATCCCAATACCATTTGTTAAAGAAATTTCTTTATTAAAGAAATTTAAAAACAATTTTAAAATTCATATAAAACCAAAATAACCTCCAAATGGCCAAAGCAATTTTGAAAAGAAAAACAAAGTTAGATATATCCCACTTCCACATTTCTAGATACATGACAAAGCTACTTTACGCAGTATGGTACTTGAATATATCTGGACATACAGACCGAGAGAACAGAATAGAGAGCCCAGAAGTGACCCACACATACAAAGTCAATTGACCTTCATCAAGGGTGCCAAAAATATGCAACAGGCAAAAGGTAATCTCATCAACAAATGCTGCTGGGAAAACTGGCTATCCTCATGCAAAAAAGTAAAATTAGACTCTTATCACACAACATATACAAAAAGTCACTCAAAATAAATTGAAGATTTAAACATATAGCCTAAATCTATAAAACTTCTAGAAGAAAAGATAGGAGTTATGATACCAATACCACAGCAAAAATATGTGGAAATACATAAAACTAAAAAATGTTTGTACAACAAAGGAAATAATGGACAAAGGGAAGAAAAGTATTTGGAATGGGAGAAAATATTTGCAAACCATATATGTGTTGGTGTATAGTATTTGATAAGGAGTTAATATCCAAAATATACAAGAGCAAAAAAAAAAAAAAAAAACACCCAAATAATGTGATTTTAAAATGGGCAGAGAACTTGAATAGACATTTCTTCCAAGAAGAAGTACAAATGGCCAATAGCTATAAGCAAAGATGCTCCTCATCAGTCATCCTTAGGGAAATGCAAAACCACAAGGAGACAGCACCTCACACCTGTCACAATGGCTATTACCAACAATAACAGCAAAAAAAAAAAAAATGTTGGTGAAAATGTAAAGAGATTGGAACCCTTGTAATCCATTGGTAGGAATGTGAAACAGTCTAGCTGCTATGGAAAACATTAAAAATAAAACTACCATATGATCCATAAATTCCAGTTCTGGGTTTATACCCTAAAGAATCCACATCAGGATCTCAAAGTAATGTCTCCATTCCTGTGTTCAGTGCAGCACTGTTCACAATAACCAAGGCATACAAACAACCCAAATGTCCACTGGCAGATGAACAGATGATGGAAATGTGAGATCCACATACAGCAGGACATTATTCAGCATTACGAGAGAAAGAAATGCTACCATTTGCAACAGCATGGATGAGCCTGGAGGATGTTATGCTGTGTGAAATAAGCCAGTCACAGAAAGCTGTGTGATTCCGTTTATACGAGGTGTCGAAAATAGCCAAACTCATAGAAGCAGAAGAGGAGAAGGATGGTTCCAGGTACTGGAAAGAAGAAGATATGGGGAATTCCTGTTCAGGGGATAGAAGTTTCAGTCATATGAGGCAAGTGAGTTCTAGAGATCTGTTGTACAACGCTGTGCCCATAAGTAACAGTGCATGTGTTACATTTAAAAGGATTAAAGAGTTGAGGTCTCACATGAAGTGTTCTGGCAATAATAATAACAACAATAATAAAGAACTGACTGCATTTTACATGCTACACACGTCACTTGCCTTACCCTAGACCCAGCATGACCCAGCACTGATGTGTGATGCAACATGGATAAATTTTAAAACAGTTATGCTAAGTGGAAGAATTCAGACAAAAAGAGTGCTGTCTGCTTCTATTTACACATAACTCTAGAAAATGCAAACAATTCCATCTACAGCAAGCAGATCGGTGGTTTCCTGGGTTTCTAGCAAGCAGGAGTGGCCAGAGGAATTAATTACAAAGGGGCACAGAGAACTATTTGGCAGTGATGGACATGGTCATTATCTTGATTACGGTGGGGATTTTGTGAGTTTATACACACATGAAAACTGACCAAGCTACCTGTTTCTAATGTGTGTAGTTTATTGTATGTATATTTCAATAAAACCTTTTCAAATAAACATCTCTGGAGCAAAATAACATATTGAGATTTTGATTTGCATATTTTCATTGCCCTTTCCAAAGCACCCCATGGAAAATTTATGTTTACAAGGCAGAAATAAGAAACTGCTAGAAGACAAAAGGCTTCTAGAAAGCCAGCCCTCATTAACAGATTGCAGGGTGGAGCAGAGATGGCGAGGAGAAAGGCATGATTTCCCCAGGCTTGGGAGGGGACAGAAGTAGGCAAATTACGGTACTACAGATACTGAGCCCCGTTTCCTGGAAGTGCCGTGGAGAGATAGTGAACACCAAGGGAACAGGTTTCCTGTGAGCAGCATAAAGCCCAGGCTTGGAACGAACACAGCAGAATTGCTACCCTTGGGGAACATCCTGGGCCTGGAAAATGACGATATATACTGTAGCCATGACACACTGTAAGGGGAGAGAGCCCTTCTGCCTGTGTCAGACCAAGCAAAGCTCCCAGACTCTAAGTTGACCCTACGAAAGGGAAGGATGGTTCTGGCACAAGAACTAGCTGATGGTTATGCAAAGTAACCAGAAACTATGGTTAAGCAAAATCATATGCAGACAGCTTCAGCAAGAAATGTGGCCATATATCCAACTGGAACACTTCCATGCTCACCACTTGCTATATTTTCTAGGTCAGATTTGAATGAAGAAATGAACATGGGAATCTAATATCATTTTGCCTATTCTCAGTATAATTAATTTCTCCATCGGAGGTGATATGTTACACAGATAATCACCATGTGAATGCCCAAATATTAAAAACTAATCTGAACTGTTTTGGGATAAGGCAAACATTTATCAAATTCCACTCTCTGAGAAGTGAAACTGAAGAGAAGAGTAAGAACGAGGAAACATTAGCATAGGGTGCCAATGGGTCCGACATCATCAATGGGAGAGGTTGATGTGCATTTTAAAAACCACACACAGAAAATTGGCCCTTTTTCCTCTGACCCTCCTCAATGTTGATCCTACAGATTACTGAGCATGCTAAATGTTTTAATCTGCGCAGCCACTTCGGTGAGTTTCAGGGATTGTGGGTCAGCTGGTGAAATCAGCTTGTAATAGACTTCAGACCTTCAAACTTCAGAAACCAGCTTGTGATAGACTGCATTGCGGTGCGGGCCCAGCCGGGCAGTATCGGAATCGTTGCCACTTGACTCCCCAAACCCTTCCGCACAAAAGGCTTCTGCCCTGCAGTAAGTTCCCATGTCACAGGCCTCCCTGCTGTTACTCAAATACACCGAGTAGGCGTCTTCTTCAGGAATTTGCATTTACCGCTAAGTATGTAATTCAGTAGTAGGGTAAGAATCTTCATAGGGTTGAGGAAAGAGAGGTTGAATAATATCATCGTCCCCACTTTTCACATATTAACATCTCTGAAATCTGGATGCACTTAACAAGTAAACAGTGTCATAGTTTAACTGGAAGAAGTGTTCTCCAGTCAGTGATTTCTTAAATTCTATGAAAGACTGTAATAATAGCATCCATTTAGAAGCTTTTATCAAGTGTTAGGCAATGTTAAGTATTTTCTCACTCAATATTTCATGTTTCCCACTAATCACATATTTTGCATTACAAGTTTTAACTGCACGAAGGAATTCACTGAGTAAATATTATATCAACTCATCCTAGAATCTGATCTAAAAGCCCGTGACCCTGCCGAGCGACACGACCTCTGAAAATAAAGACTTCAAATCCACTCCTGGCTCTACCACTTACCCGTGTGAGATCTGAGCTCCTGACCTGCTTTGTTTCTGTTTCCTCACGTGGGAAGTGAGGGAGTGCAGTTTAGTCACTCTGTAAGGCAGTGGTTTCCAAAAGCCAGTGTGTGGACCAATTGCTTCAGAACCCCCAGGAGAAGTTTTAGAAAGCGAGCTGGTTGGGGGGTGGGGTTCTTCAGTATATCTGAAGCTGAGCCCAAGAACCTGAACATTTCTAAAGTCCCCAGGTGATTCTGCTGTGTGCCCAGGCTTGGGAACCACTGCTCCTGGGTCCCTTCCAGCCTGGACACATGAGGATTCTCTGGGGCCGTGCTGGGAAATCAAAGAAATCCACATTCACAGACCCCTGGGCTTTCATTCCTGGTTATCAGGCTCCTCCAGACACTGGGCCATGCCTGCAATGAGAACCCTTGCTTCTTGGAACATCCAAAGTAAACTAGAAATGAAGAACAAGGGTCACACAGGGTGAATCACAATATTGCTGCAAATGACTTCCCCACTAAGGCACTGCTCTTTCTGGGAACACCAGCCAAGAAGTTGGAAGAGAGCTGCTGTCTCTGTGACACATTTCAGCTGGATTCTGTATCCTGGACTCAGAAATCCTTTGTATCGTATCTCCTAACTAACCCTTCCCAGAACACTCCCTGTTTAACAGATGAGAAAAGGAACTAAAAGAGAAGTGAAGTGAGTGAGGTGGGATGATGGGGGAGTCCGTATAGGTTCCCTTGCTATGCAGTATCAAAGGAGCGCCTGGTCCCTTCCAGAGACTCCGGGATCTCCTTGTGACTGCATTTTGCCTGTCATTGTGTCAGCCTGCACTCCTCAAAGTGCATTTCCAGGAGCAGCAGCACCCAGGAACTGTGTAGTAATGCAAATTCTCAGCCTTTGGTTGATCCACAGAGTCAGAAACTCTGGTAGAAAGAGGGAGTCCCCATCCTTTTTGGCACCAGGGACCAGTTTCATGGAAGACAATTTTTCCACAAACTGGGAATAGCATGCAGGGGTCGGAATGGTCTGTGATGACTCAAGCACACGACAGTTACATCAGATTATCAGGCATTAGATTCTCAGAAGGAGGCCCAACCCACACGCCTCACATGTGCAGTTTGCTGGGTTTCTGCTCCTCTGAGAATCTAACCCTGCCCTGATCTGACGGGTGGGGCTCAGGAGGTGATGTGAGCGACGGTAATAACAGCATCCATTTAGAGTCATTTACCAAGTGTTAGGCAATATAAGCATTTCTCACTCAATATTTCATGTTTTCCACTAATCACATATTCTGTGTTAGGAGTTTTAACTGTACATTAAGTAAATATTATACTAACTCATCTCAGAATCTGATTCTAAAAGCCTGTGATCCCACTGAGATACCTGAATGTGATCCCCAGTTCGCAGAAAAATTATCTTCCATGAAACTTGTCCCCGGTGCCGAAAAGGTTGGGGACCACTGACCTTGAGGGCTGGTTAAAACACTGTTTGCACCACCCTTGCGCTACCAGAGTTTTCTAGTTATGTGGATCAATCTGAGGCTGAGAATTTACTACTACACATGATGTAAACGAAGATCAAGTTTTGCTGGCTCACCTGCTGCTCACCTACTGCTCACTGGTTCCAAACAGGCCAAGGACTGGATCTGATCTGTGGCCCCGGGGTTTGAGGACTGCAACTCTAGGTGAGGCAAGCTGAGAACTAGAGCAACAGGTGGAGGAAGGGAGGCTTTAATTCTCCCCATAAAGAACACGTTAAATGTGCCAGTGTCCTCTCCTCTCATCCACCCAGCCCTTCCATCATGCAGAGGGCTTGAAGCCAACTAGGTAGATGCACACGGCAGTGTGGCCACAGCCCTGACGAGAGTGGGACAGTCTCGCTCTCCTCAGTCAACTTCTGCCTGGAGAACAATGCAGAATTCTTGGAGAGGAAGAGGTCAGGAATGGTGATAGTTTTGTCTGCTGGGAGGCAGTCAAAGGCTGAGACGGAAACTTGGCCTTTGAGAATCGTCCAGTGCATTTGAGCAAGTCCTACAAATTCTACCTCCTGCAAACTTGTCAAATTCAACCATTTCTCTCCTTCTCTACTCCTCCCATGCCATACCCCTAACCCCTCCCCTCCCGCCTGGACCACTGTAACGCCTCCTAACTCTTCCTCCTGGGCCCTCTATCAGCCTTTTCAGTAAGCTTTCTAAAATGTTATTGCGACTCTGACATGAAACCTCTAACCATTTTCCACTCTTCTTAAGAAAAGGTGACCCATGAGGCGTCAGCCTACTCTCTGGCCTCATCTCTACCCACCCCGCCCCAGCTTTGCTCTGGACTCGACATCCCTGCATGGTGGCCCAATGTCCCTTCCTCTCTGCCCCAGCTGAGGCACGCTCCACATCTGCAGGTGATGCCCCCTTTACCCGGATGTTTATCCTGTTTCCTTCACCTGTTAGCTCATTCTCCATCTCTCAGCCTGCCTGCCCCACCCCGCCCACGGATTTCCCCCCAGCCACCCCATCTAAGTTAGGAATCTCTGTCACATGTCACCCTCTAACACTGCTTTTCCTTTATAGCACTTTTCACACTTGTAATATAAATAATTATTGAATTTTGGTCTTCCCACTAAAGACTATGTGTTATGAGAGCCGGGATCATACACCTATCTTTCTCCTGATTACATCTCCCGTGTCTGGTAGGGTTTCTGACATTCACTGAGTGCTCAATTCTAGGTCACTATGAAAGTTTTGAGACAGTGTTATGGGCCATCATTTTACTTCCAAGAAATACGTTGGCAGCATCCTTTCTGACTCACCCGCGCAAGTTTCAACTTGCTGGGCTTACCGGTGTTACTGGGACAGCTTCGTTTGTTTCCACTGGGGTGGATTTTATGTTTCTTGAATTTTGTGTATCACCAAACTCTTATAATGACCAATATAAATGTCTGTTGAAAAGTGATAAAAGAGTATTCTGTTGTTCAGGGTTCAAAAACAAAGCCTGGGGAATTTAGTCAAGGGTAACCTTGACTGATGATGTTTTATCAGGCAGCAGATGTGTGAGGCTCCCTCATTAGTCTAAGTCATCGCATGTTTACTGTGATCTATTTTTCCCTTCATATTTTTAGTTAATGAATGTATTTCCTTAATGAATATTCATGTATTTATTTAATAAGTAAGTCTGTGCTGTGTGTCAGACATTGATCTGATGATGCAGTTGTAAACAACACAGATAAAATGATTTATCTCATGGACATTACATTCCAGAAGGGGAGACAGACAAAAGACAATAGATTTTCAATAATCAAAGAGACACACATTTCTGTCTGATGATAGTTACTAATGGCTATTACTATCTAAGTCATGTGACAAAGCTATGGAAAATATTAAAATGTGCTATGGGGATAAAAGTGGTGGGGGTCGAGTTCTTTTAAGTAACAACCTTCAAACCCAGATTTTCTATTTCACTTGGGCTTGTTTACCTCTTTATTGAAACTGTAATCAATTTTGAGAACATGTCAAGTTCCTCCTTTCCCTTATTAGCACCTGCCAACACAAAGCACCTGTTATATGCTTAACACACATTTGGCAAATAAATAAGTAGGTGAAAAGGTCGAAAGGGCGACAAGTATTGCAAACCATCTTCAGACAACGTAGGTTTGAAGATCTAGAAATTGGGACTAAGCAATATAAGGATGAGGACAGGGAATTCAGAGATAGGAACCAGTAAACCGGCAATAGTCACCTTAAGAAAATAGGCAAAGTCTCTCAGTGAATCAGTATTGCCAGGGGCCTCAGAGAAAGGGCCTAGGAAAAGGGACAAGTTGATATTGGATGGCCTTTCTCATTCTACCAGGTCCTTGGAACCAAGAGAAGCCCAGGGCAACCAACGTGGCACTTCTCAGCAGTACCAGTGTGGTTTTCCCGTTGAATATGCCTATTTTGGGTAAACTCCTTCTGTGGGAGGGATCCCAGCCAATAGTGAAGGCTCAGAACTGCCAAGTTGGCCCATGTCCTAAACGTCAGGTCCCCTCACCTTCTCCCAAGTCCAGCCATCTGTCTTCCTTGCGTTATGATATGTAAAGAAGCATGAAAAAGTAGGCGTAGCAAGGGAAGCAAGAGCCCCTGCAGCAAAGAAGGATTCTGCCTGCTGAGTTCTTAGTGGTTTCCTGATGCTTCCACTACCCACCAATCTCCTGGACAGAGGAGCCAATTCACTTTCCAGTTTCCCAGAGTGGAAAAGTACCAGCACAGGCTGCTGCGCCCAGCAGGGAGCCCCATTTATCCAAACTCTGGTGGGGCCTGGCAGGCAGGCTGAGCAGAAGCAGCTGCCACCAGGCTCCAGCTTCCCAAGAATTATTTTTCATGCTATCCTGCCAAGGCTGAGAGCCTGAAAGGGCGGCTTGTTCCATGATGTTTACCGTCTCACTACTCACTCTGGACCACGGGCCGCCCGGGCTCCCCGTCAATGAGTGTCCTATATGCGACTTCCAGGAAAACAGACATGTGGCACACGTGGGGTCTGAGACCGAGATTTGACACTTGGGCCTTTCTGGACACCAGGAGACAACACAGATGGAGGAGGGGGCATGACTGGGGTTAATGGGGAGGGCCCAGGCCAGTCTATGGTCACTCTAAAGGAACATTTGTGATCATAAAACTTTAAAGCCAGAAAGAAAATTTAAAAAACAAACCCCACTAATGGCTTTACGTGAAATATCAGAACCTCTGAGATCCACAAAGGTGTGTTATGTAACTCAAGGATACACAGATGAATCCGGATGGAAATTCACATCCCTTGATCCCTAGTTCTTCCTTCTTGAGCCCCAAGCTACCATGATCTAGGTCTTCTAATTGCAAGGGTGACAAGGTAGCCCTGCTCCCCACAAGCTCCATGTCGCAGGCTACTTCAGATTGGTTCATTGTGCAGATAAATATAAACTCAATGGAATTGCACAGGAGGCCGAGACACATTATTTGCATTTTTTTTTTTTTTTGCAGTTTTTGGCCAGGGCTGGGTTTGAACCCACCACCTCCAGCATATGGGGCCGGCACCCTACTCCTTTGAGCCACAGGAGCCACCCCATTATTTGCATTTTTGTCTTTAGTCTATAGGGCTATTCTTTAGGAACAATGGGGCTATTTCACCAAGACCTTTCACCCAAGTTGAAATTCCCCTTAGAAATAGCTCTTCAGGATCTCAGTTTTCTTGGAAGACCAAAATACATTCCAGAAATCATTATTGCAGAGCCCTAGGACAGAAGTCCCAAGCTATAACAGGTTTCAGGGTGCAAGACATGAATCAGACAATATCCTTCTTCTTGGCTAACAAAGTCAGTGAGGCCTTATAGTAATTAGTACATCCTCTCTTCCAAGAAGGGCTACATTTAAGAAACAGCTTGGTTGCCATGAAAGTCATGAGCTGAGAAGAAAACTGAGTCATGGTTTGGAATCAGGTAGGTTTGTACTTAAAACTTGATTCTTCCACATTCAAAGGTCAGACTTGAAAACTAGTCACCAAACCTCTGTAAACTTCAGTTTTCTCATCTTTAAGAATCCTGCCAAGTAGAATTGTTGTAGAGATTAAGTGTATACAAAGAACTTAGCACACTTTATGAAATGTAATGGGGCTTAATAAATAATGTCTAGGAGGAGGAGAAGAGAATATTGTTTGTTTTAAATACTGTATTCACTCTTTCTTAAGCATTCTAGAGGTTTTATGACCTCAGAAAGGTTGCTCAAGCTTTCAACCTCTTAGTTTAAGGGTAATAATGATACCTGATTGCCAGACTGCTATAGGGAATATTAGTTAATATATGGCAAGCACTCAGAGCAGTAATATTTAGTAAAGGTTAGATATTATTTACTTTTTAGTTATCTTTGCTTTGGATCATTCAATAAAGATTAGAGTTGTTTTGTAAAGTTGCATAAGTTTTAAAAAATCAAAAATAAATAAGTGAAGAAATATAGGAAAAGGGAAAAGAGGATAAGAATGATAAGATAAGCTAGAGCTAAGGTTAACATACAAAATATGTTACATTTTGTTCTGTATTACTGACTGGTGATGGGCTTCAACTTTGGCTCTGAGCTTCCTAGCAGTCAATTCAAAAAGTGAAACATAATCATTAATAGGAATTACAGTGGCAACCAAGTAAAAGTTAACATTTCATTTTTGTTTCCAGGGAGGGATGAAGTAGCTTGCAGTAATCAGCCCTTCCCCAAGAGTAACTGGAAGAGCTAGATGAAACTCACGAATCATCTGTTGAAATGAACCTGAGGGCTGCTACGCAATGGGAACAGAGAGACTAAGATGTTAAAGAAAGGAGACCCTCTGGTTCGGCGCCTGTAGCTCAAGTGGCTAGGGCGCCAGCCACGTACACCAGAGCTGGCAGGTTTGAATCCAGCTGGGGCCTGCCAGACCACGACAACTGCAACCAAAAAATAGCTTGGCGTTGTAGTGGGCACCTGTAGTCCTAGCTACTTGGGAGGCTGAGGCAAGAGAATCGCTTAAGCCTAACAGTTTGAGTTTGCAAAAAAGAAAAAGAAAGGAGACCCTCAAAGAAGTGAGGGAACTTCTGCAGCCACTGTTAGCCATTTGCCAATCTGGGGTAGGTGCATGACATGTTAGCCATTTGCCAATTTGGGGCAGGTACAAGACACTGGCTCTGGGCTTGGCACTAACTACCAAGGGTCCCTACAGGACAAGATCAGCAGAGCTTCCAAAGGAGACCTGGGATCTCTAGAGTATGCAGCATTTTTCTTGCTCAACACATGTGCCAACTACTGGGGCTGTGTGGAGGGAGAATGTAAAAACTTAAGGAGAAACTCTCTGAAAAGTCAAGCTAAGTTCTAGGGAGTCTGATAAAGCAAAGTTTAGAGTTGAGGACCTGCCAGGGAGAGAGAATACAGAGTTTTTTAAGAAGCATTGAATGACCAAAGAAGTAAAGCTCATTCCCTACTGACTACCTAGCACACAGATATTCTGCTCTGCCAAGTAAGGGCAGATCCATCCAAGTGCCTTAACTGAGCTCCAGGTTCATATTAGTTTCATATTCTTTTAAGAAATCTAAAGATCCAAATATATTCTCTGAGAGAAAACTACTCCATCATCACAGGGACATGAGCCACGCCAGGTACTACCCCCAGGCTGGGTGTTTTAGCAGCTACAGATATAGAAAAATGTCCCTAAATTTACCCAAATACATGTAAGTTCCTTATTCTTCATTTCAAGGGAGAAATTTAGATTCTGTCTTTCAGGTGCTGTAATCTATATTCAAGATATAAGGTCTAACAAGGACATGCACCTTCTATACACAAGCATTGCTAACTTAAAAAATAATTCATCCTCATTACAGAAATTAGGGATTAATTTTATTTCATCAAGAAACAGAACCAGTAACCAAAGATATAACACGTTGTTATTGCTGTTGTCATTACTGGTTTGGCTATTTATCATTTTGAGTTAATTCCTCAATAAGAACAACTATCACAAAGTCCTAAACATTGGTCTAAACTATTATACTAAAAATAAACAAACTAACTAAAATTACAGCTTTCCCAAGATGGATTTATCCCATCCCTTAGCCAGCACTCCTCCCATGCCAGGAAAGTCATTTCTCAAGTTAGCAGTGTTTGTCCAAAGAAGATACACTTTATTGGGAACCTACTATCTTTCACATAGGTTGTAATACCTGAGAGATTGGATTTTACTTTCTTCATTGAAATGCTAAGACTTTACACGTATTTTGATAAATTTACACATATTTTCCTTTATTTATAACCATCATGTAACGCTCTGCCTATGCACTGAGGCAGGGAGACCTTAGGCACTTAGGAATAAACGCAGAGACCTCCTCTTCCCCACTGCCTGTGGTTGCTCTAGCTCTGCAAGGGAACGGGCACCCCCAGCCCCCCACGCCAGAATGAGGGGGGCTGACCAGGACCCCTGGTCCTGCACCCTAGTAGCTGCAGCTCTGATTTATTCACTCCAAACTTAGCATCCCTATCATTTAAAGAGACGCTATTCCCCTGGGTTCCTTCTTGGCTTCCCGCCATCTTTCTGAGATCAAGTCTCAGGAAGGAGACGTTGGAATCCGTTTTTTGCAGAAAAATACAGAAAAGCCTGGGAGTTCCTTGACTTCCTTTTTCCCCTCTCTCTCCTTATTCATCAAACATTTATTGATTGCCTTTATAAGCCAACCATTGCAATAGGTACTGATCATGGGTACACAAGGGAGCATTACTATACCAAATAAAACAAAGATCAAAGTCATAAAAATCTTTGAAGTAGGGGGGGTGTTGCATACTTTTTTAATAGCTTATTACCTCCCTCTTAAGCCCATTTAAAACAAAACCCTCACTGTTTGAATGTCTTAACATTTCCTTTACTTTATTGCGTATATGTCCAAACCACCAGAAATTTCTGGGAGGCCTATCTTGCCACATCCATGCTCTTCAGAGACCTGCTGGCTATGACCAAGCACTAAGTCAACAGCCACAGTATTCTCCCCAGAAAAAAACACATTGTAATGGATATGCTTGGCCAAGGCATAGGGTCGCACGTTCCCTTGGAGTTAGGATGGCCAGAGTTCAGGGCTGTTGGAAGCTCCATTTCCCAAAGGCAACTTGAGTCTCTCAGGGGAACCACAGGAGTCTCTAATGTTTTTTTCTCTTTCCTCCCCCAACATCTGCTTGATAGAAACTATTGTTTTGTGGTGCTTCAATTAATTTGCTTCCCTTCCAACAGTAACAAATCACAACCCTTGATACTTGCATTGAACTCTCCACAGCTCATCCATGCCCATTACTTCATTTCATCCCCCACAGTAACTCTGTGAAGTTCCAACAGCAAAGTCATCGTCCTCATTTTGTAAATGACCAAAGTGAGGTACAGGGAGTCACCTCCAGCCATAAGGCCAGACTGTGACCGAGCTGGAACTGGAATCTACGTCTCTTGATTTCCTTCGCCATGGTCTTGTCACCATGCCCCACTGTCAGCACACCCTGCTGTCAGCACCCACAGTCTACAGCTCAACCCCAGGAGTCAAGAACCGCCAGGTGGGAGGACAACCTACACAGAGGGCCAGGGAAGTTTATTGCCTGTCTAAGTTTTAGAACACCCTGGTTGCAGGATTTGTTGAAATATGACAGTAAAAGGAAACTGCACCCTGGGGAAGAGAACCAGGCATTTTTTACCACCAGGTAAAGACAAGGCCTTTGGTCATGAAGCATTTTTCACACATCAGGGATCCCAAGATTATGTGCTTCCAAATACCACATGACCCCTAAATGACCATCTCACCCTCCTATTTTTCTCTTTGTGCCTTTTCTCATGTTCAAAAGCTTTCCCTTCCTTTTTTTACCTGGCCAATCCTTTTGGCTCTAGCTCATTCTCACACCTTCACCTAGCATGACACTGGAGATTTGACCTGACTGGGTAACCCATGAACATAAACAAACAAATGAACATAAATATTACATCCTTGCCCTATTTCATATCTATATCCATCTATGTCTATCACGTACCTATATCATTACATTGTATACCTTGATCCTGCTGCCTTCATGCCGTTAGCGTTCCTGTGAGCTTTCAGGAAAGGCAACGATAAGCAAGTTTGTGAATGAAGCAGCAGTGACATTTGGCCCTGGTGGCTCCAATGGAAGGACTCCACAGACACCAGGGTCACTGCTTCCTTGCCTATTCCTACATTGTTGGTTCTCCTGAAGACTTGGTCTTTCCATATGGAAGCCCCAAGCAATCCAGAGTTCTGCTGGGGTGGTGAAAACTAAGAGGTCCAGGAAAGGGCCTTTGTGGTGCTCTTCTTGCAGCCCCATAAGCTCATTCCTGGCCCTGATGATTAGACTCAGGAAGGCCAGGTGTGCCTGGGCCCCCGTGCCTAGTGACCACAAGGAAGTAGAGCTCTGTTCCTTCCCATATGACTTGCAACTCATCAGACCCCCTTATACAAGCTAGGAATCCAGGCCTTAGAGTGCAAGATGACAGAGAAAAGCCCAAGTTTTAGAATGGATAGGGCATTCAGCTGGCTTTTTTGGCTAGAAAGTTGTGTTTGTGCAGCAAATGCATTTGGAACCCTTTATTCAAAGACATAAGGGCCAAGAAGTGTGAAAGCTCTTTTTAAAGTACAAAGTTAAAATATGGAAGACAGTATAGAGCAATGGTTCTCAACCTTCCTAATGCCACAATGTATTTTCATTGTTACAAAGGGGTGGTGACCCACAGGTTGAGAACCACTGGTACGGAGTAACAAAAAGACCTATGTAGCCTGCCGTTATTACAAACCAGTATACAAAATGAGGGGAAAGGAAAGAAGATCCAGCACTTATTGATCATATTCTGTGTACTTGAAACTATGGTAAGTGCTTAATGTATGTCCTCCACCTAGGAGCCCTTGAGGTAGTGGTCAGAGATAGATAAGAAGACTGAGCTTCAAAGAAGCTGAAAATATGGCCAATCTCACCCAGCTAGTAGGTGGCTGGATTCAAAGTCGGAGCTGGTAATAGTCTTTCCAAACATGTTTCCTCCCATCATTCTACCTTCCTGAACCTATTCCCCCATTTGTAGATTAAATTAAATCAATCATTCTTGTCCTTTTCTGGATTTTCCAAGAGTCCTTTGGGGATTTGATAATAGTTAAAGAACTTCTTCTTTGGAAAATGTACTTTTGCCTTTGCATATTAAGTTGGGGATACAATTTAGGGTGTTGATAGGCCCCTGGAGCCCATTCACAGCTGGCCCATGAACTAATATTCCCAGGACTTGGTGTTCTCTCCCTGCACAGAAGGCCTAGGGCAGAGTCAAGGGCTGAAATCTGGGTCTGACCCCAGTTCTGCCACATAGTTACATCTATAACCTGGGGTCATTTACCTAATGCTTTGGGGCCTCAATTTCTCCTCTGTAAAACTGGAATAATAATATTAATACTACTTACTCATAAGATCATGGAAAATATTAAATTTGTTGAGACCCTTAAAATGGTACCTGGAATGTATTAGATGTTCATTGAATATTGATTAGTGCTTTTCTCTATTGGGCACAAATGAAGAGGGTTAAGAAGCAGAGGAGTTTCAGTTTTTCCCAGATAAAAATCATTACACTGGCAAAAAGGATACCAGAGGCCATCTCCAGGCTAGACTCGACAAACAACATACAAGCAAGAAAGGGCCCATGTGGGCAGCACTGAGCATTGTTCACTTAAGAGAAATTCTACCAGGGAGGTCTCTTCCCAGCCTTTTATCTCCCTCCCAGGGCCCTGCTCAGGCCATCCAGCATGCACATGCTAGCACACACACCACGTGTCCACAACACACGTGCATACTCACACAGCATTAGCACCTCAGGCTTGGTTTCAGAAACCTGAAATCCGCACCACAATCTCTTTAACAGATAAGGCCATGTAAGCCCTCTCAGCACATCTCTGGGGACATAAATAATGAGAACCCGGGAAAACAAGAATTATTTCCCACTTTAGAAATGTGTGGAGGTGAAGTCACACATATCAGCCTTGGTGGAGGGCAAGGGGATGAAGATAAAGGGATAGCTTGGCGCAGATGGGAATCAAAAATCCCAGGCACTGCAGCTTCTTTGCAAGAGCTTGAAGGCCTTCTAGGTCCAGCCTTCCTCATTCAGCCGGATAACAGGACTAAGCTTCCAGGTAAGAGCTCTTTAGGACCCTGTTAGTCTTACTCTATTCTTTGGCCTCAGGCTGTCCTTCAAACTTCAATTACCTCTCACCCCAGAAATGTACATTAGAAGTTGCAGAAAGGAAACCATGAGGCTGTACAGCTACACGTGATTTTCAGATAAAGATGGTTTGCTCACATTGCTTCCTGAGGGACCAGGTACTATGCTGGATGGACCTGGAGTTGGGAGCCTAGCACCCCTGGGTCCCTGTCCTAGCTTTACCATCAGCCAAATGCATGAGTGTGGGCAAATCACTCACTGCTTTGACTCCTAGCTCCCTCATCTGTAAAATGAGGAAGAGGGACTTAAACATCCCTAAGGTCCATTCCAACATGCTTAGTCTAGAATTCCCATTGCCTAGACCCTAACTGAGAATTCACTGGCATTGAGTTGATGCTGGAAAGAACAAAAACTGCCATGATGAATCTAAAACAAAGTCGGGGCCAGGAGGAGAAGAGTTTCTGCTCTCTGAATCCCAAACCCTGAATGCCTTTGCCCCTCTTTTCCACAGCAAACACACTCGGGATACTAAGAGAAGGCCACCTCCCTCCCTTAGGTCTCCGATCTGGTGGCAAGTTGCTTGTTGCCTATGAGGGGAAAGTGTGGTATGGAAATGGCACGCCCCACCTCTGCCCTGCCCTGGCTCTGTGCTGTGAATCCTACATGTCCCATCTGCCTGAGAGGAAGTAGGGGTGTTTCTCCCTTTCCCTAGCACAAGAAGCTGTCACAGGCCAAGTTAAGAGAATGAGGCCAACTGCCTCGGTGCTCTTTACACATGTCAGTCCTCTAGTTGGCTTGGTGGATCCCGGGACTTCACACCCCTGGGCTATATTTTTGGGATAATCAGGATATTTCTATCCATCCTCCTACCTGGAAAACATAATGTGCTCATCCCCTGCTGGCCACCAAAACAGTGGTTGTATGAAATAGTGGTTGTACATAGAGAAGACTGACCTTGTGTCTGGTCAAACAAATACTACTACAGCCCAGTGTATTCTTGTACGTGACTGTGAAGTCTAAAGACTTCTCTTTCCCACAGAGATGCCCTCAGCTCTCCTAACAAGTCTGGCAGCTCCAGCCCAAGCTGGAAATGAGGGGAAACTTGACCCAAGAACCCTCCAGGGGAAGGGGTTCCCTACACAGTCCCTCTGAGCCTCTCGCTCATTCCCCTCCACCCACCACATCACCTCTCCCTCCCCCCAGACATTACACATGCTATTTCTTCTACCTGAAATGCCTCTTATTCTAAGAAGAAGAAAAAAAACCTAAAGCAGAACAGATTCTAGGACTATGAAACTCAAGGTCAGGCTGAAACAGGGTTTCTGGACTCTACGGCCACAAGCAAGAGTTTTCAGTCTTAAATTTAACAAAATAATTTATCTGCCATCTCCTATTGTTTAGCCCCAAAGGCAAGATTCTCCTGAAGTTTACACTTTAGACCTCTGACACTGGGAAGTGTCAGGGAGTTGGGAACAAGTGGCCTTTCTTACAAAGAACAGCCGTACAAGTTTAGGGGCTATACTTCCAAGCTCAAAGCCTGTTAAATTACCCAGTAGGAGCAATAACGCCTCCACACCATAAAATCACAGTGATTTCACAGAAGAAAGCATTTCATACATTATCTAATTTAACTTCATCTCACTACAGGTACAAAGACTAAAGAAGTACAAAGAGCCATAGTAACTTGTTCAATGTCCCACAACTAATTTATGACCAAGCCAAGATAATAATGAGGGTTGTTACTCAAAATAAGTAAGCT
The DNA here is from genome assembly GCA_963574655.1 of Perodicticus potto. Classification (NCBI taxonomy): domain Eukaryota; kingdom Metazoa; phylum Chordata; class Mammalia; order Primates; family Lorisidae; genus Perodicticus; species Perodicticus potto. The sequence goes on along the minus strand of CAUYRH010103197.1, from coordinate 7,743 downwards.
AAATACTTTTTCTTCTAAATTAACTTCAAATCATTCATCAGAATATTCTCATAATATTCAAATCATTTGGTGATATTTGTAAGAAATGATTTTCAGAAATTGTTGGTATGATTTTTTGACACTAGCTAATAATATTTCTGACCCACAATTTGGACATAAGAAATTCTTCCAGTAGCTTCCCCATTGGATCAACCATCATTAGGCCCCAGTTCCTAGCACACTGTTGCAGCAGGAAGGCAGCCGAGTACTCTGTGCACACTTCAGGGCTGTGTATACACACCTGCAAGTCACCATTCCCCATGTAGACCAGCACAATCCATACTATAGGCCCCATTGACAATACCACCTTCTCCGGTACTATTGCTGGAAATGCCACTAACACCACTTTCCTCACCACCTGCTTTGCCAAAATTCAGATGCTTTAGAGCAGAGTCCCTAACCTTTTTGGTACCAGAGACCAATTTCGTGAAAGACAAATTTTCCAAGGACTAGTGGGGATAGGGTAGGGAGATTTGATATAAGTCTGCATGCAATGGAGTTATTATGGTCTCTGTGCAGTCAAACCTCTCTGCTCATGGTAATCTGTGTTAGCGGCCTCCCCCTCTCACTACCTCAGCTCTCCTTCAGTGCATCAGGCATTAGAGCAGTGATTTTCAACCAGTGTACTATGAGAGGATCTTAGGTGTGCTGCAAAAATTTTTGAAGATCATTAATTAAATTATTTTCAAAAGAAGTTCACAGTACAGTAAGTATACTCTTTTTTTTAAAATTATTTTTATTTTTTGCATTTTTTGTCAGGGCTGGGTTTGAACCCACCACCTCCCACATATGGGGCCAGCGCCCTACTCCTTTGAGCCACAGGTGCCGCACCAGTATACTCTTTTTTTAATCTCGTTTTTCTTTGATCAACATAATTTAAATGTGCAATGAAAGTTTAACTACAAGTTCAAGTGTGTCAGGAGATTAAAAAAAAAAAAAGGTTGAAAAACACTGCATTAGATTCTCATAGGAACTCAGTACCTAGATCTATAGGGTATTGAGGGTTCATGCTCCTATGAGAACCAAATCTGCCATGGATCTGCCAGGAGTCTGAGCTCAGGCAGTGATGCGAGCAACAGGGAGCAGCTGTAAATACAGATGAAGTTTCACTTGCTTGCCCACTGCTCACCTCCTGCAGTACAGCCCAATTCCTAAAAGGCCGGGGAACTTGGCTTTCTAGCAGAGAGCCAGCAGCTCTGTGATCGCCATGCCTTAGCCAGCCATTTATGTCACACTACCACTACTTTGCAACTTCTAGGAAATTGTAGAGCACTTATGGTCTCGAATAGTAGAAAATTTATTTAAATACAAAGATTATTCATCCTCTCTTGGAGTTTGCTGAGACACCAATATTGACCTTTTTATATATTCACTCTCTCTCTCATCAACAAAGTCATGCTAAATACCGAAGGCTCATTGACCAGTAGTCATTGTAATGTCTTCAGCAAAGAGCTTAAAATAATGAGTTTGTTTTTACTTTATATTATTAATTGAATTTAACAACTAGCCCGGTTACTATTTGCCAACAAATATGCTACATCCAATAATCAAGTAAAATATTTTGTTAAATAAATTCAACAATTGGCTGTATACAAGATTCACATAAGCCTCTGTTATACCACATGGCCAACCTGTGGGGAAAGTGCCCAAGAATTTACTCTTTCAGTACTTCAGTTATCTTTAGTGTTTCACTAGACACCAGCTAAGAATGCTGAGAGTCATCTGTAAATCAACATACATTTATTATGCACCTACTCTATGCTTAATGATAAGCAAGCCGTAAGATTCCCTTTAACAGTGACAATGAATGAAAATTTCTCATCTGTCTCAAATTCTTCTCTCTGGTTTAACTTGCATAAACAAGAAGAAATAGCAAAGAGAAGGATTAGCCCAACAACACGTTCTGTGTTCCCATAAAGATCTTCACAAACCAAGACCTCAGTTTCTTTTTTCCAGGCAGAAAGAGACAGCAGAGATATCTGACATTAGAACTAGAATAAAAGTATTACGATGACTATTTGCTGTCTTCAAACAGCCCATTTCTTTCTCTGGGGCTATGCTGTGTCCTCTAAGACAGAAGGCTAGCTCTTTTGCTTTTGTCATTTAAATGCCCTCATGGCACGCCAGTCTATGTGAGTGCACCGAGCACCAAAACGTCCTTCCACTCTATCCACTCACAGCGCTCTACTCTTTTGTGGAACTCACAGCAGGGAGAATGTAGTAGGAGGCAATCATACCTCAACAACTGGTTGAGAGGATTACAGAGCTAACAAATGAAAACATGGTGTGCAAGTTCAGGTCTCAGACACACCAGCTGAGATTATTACGAGAAAGTAGTGACAAGGCACTGGACTCATTCAAACAATAATTCTTTCACTTTTAAGGAGCTTTGATCATTATTTCCTATTGAGGACATAAAGAAACCTGTGGATATGAAAATTTAGTGAAGGGGAAGAGAGTACGCATTTTTCACAAATGTAGCCTTATGCTATGAGGACAAAATGAGAGCACCCTCAAGAATCCAAATACGGGGAACAACTGAAACGCTCATCTACTGATGTGGGATGGTAAATTAGTTAACCTCTTTGGAAAATTCTTTGCATTATGCGGAACAGTAGATCATATGCTACATACAGACCAGAAATTCCTCCTTTTTATGTATACACTAGAGAACTGAGTATATACCTCTACCAAAAGTCATGTGCAAGAATGATTATGAGAGCTTTACTCATAATAGGTCCGCGCTGGAAACTATCCAACTCCACCCCTCTAGTAGACTGGCTAAACAAAGTGTTCACACAAAGTCATACCACACAACAATAGGAATGAACAGTTGACAATTGCATGCAACAATAGGAGGAAGATCATGAACAAAATGTAGAACGAAAAAAGCCACACAAAGATGCATCATGTGATTTCAACTATATAAAGTACAAAAACAGGCAAAATTAACCCATGGTGTTGAAAGCAGGACACTGGGTACCTTTGGGGCTGGGAAGAGCAAGAATAAAACTTCTGAAGTGTTAGTACAGTTCTGTTTCTCAAGCTGAGTACTGCTGACATAGATATATTGTTTGTGAAATTCATCAAACTGAACACTTAAGCTATGTGTACTTCTCTGTATTTATACTTGTGGCAGAATGAAAAAAAAAAAAAGAACTCCGATTCTTCACCCACCCCTGTATCCAGAGTTGATCACGTGATTTTTTTTTTGTGCTTTCCCATTCTGATGCTGTGCTTGACCATGTGACTTTCTTTAGCCAATAAGACATAGCAAACGTTTTCTGGCAGTGACTTGAAAAATATTTGAATGTTCCCACTTCTGCTCTGTTCTGTGAAATTTCCATGAAAACATACCCAGGCTAATCTGCTGGAGGATGGAACAGAGCACAACAAGGTTGCCTCATCAGAGCCAGGGACATACTACATGAGCCAACAGCCAGCTGACTCCCAGATATACAAGTGAATCAAGAAGGACCAGACAGCAGTTCACTCAAGCCCAGCCATGAGCAAAATAATTGCATGTTTTAACACCCTGAGCTGTGGATAGGATGTTAAGCAGTATTACTGTACAGTAGACAAATAATAAAATTGTGTACTTTAAGTTTAAAAATACAGGTAATAAAAAAATTGGCCTAAAAGAGTTCCCTAACATATCTATTTTAAGCATGGCCACACCCTGTTGGAAGGAGAATCTGCCTGAGATCCCACAGGACCTGGGTACCAAAAGCACACTAGGACATACATGCAAGGAACATCCAGGCCTGAGCCAGCCAGAAACAACTGGTAAACCAACCTGCAGACGTTCTCTAAAGCACCTAAAAATTCTCTCCTTCAGGCTTTCCCAGAAAATGCAGAAGCAAATGGTTGCTTCTTCCACCTCCTATTTTTAAAAAATGCTCATCTTACTCTAAAATGTTACACAATATTCAACAGGTCATATATAATATTATTAATATATAAAGTATATTCTTTTCTGTTTCTGGTTGGGCCATGCTTCACCATGGAGATTTTTTTTTTTACAAAAAAGCATTTGGGCCCTTTTGGTAGGGCTTTGCCCAGGATGAATATTGATCTTGGGAACATGTTCCGCTGGTCTTCCAGCATGCCGCTGAGTAAGAGCTGTGTTACCTGGATTAACCTGAGCTTTTGCAGCATTCAAGATAGGCAACAGCAGGAGCAGTACCAAGGGCATTCTGGGAAACAGGATCATCTCAGAAGGTGGTGTTGGAACTGGAGTCTGCAGGCCACCAACCATGCAAAAAAAAAAAGAGAGAGAGAGAAAAGGACATGAGTGAAGCAGATCCCACCAACATGAATGAGCACCATTTTCACAGTTAATTCTGAGTTCCTGCATTGGCCACTTCTCTGTTTAAGACTTTGAATCATAGACTTGGGGAGTTGAATTGCACATCCAACAGTCTCCTAATATTAAGAATTTTCAAACTCTCTTAGATAGTACACTCATGAAATTAAAATTATCAATAGTCAGGTGACAACGTTTGGCTAATATAAATACTTACCCACATGGTGAACAGTGGTAAGGTATAACTTACATTTATTATGTCAACCAATGTCCTCATAATTTTGATATTGATTCCAGTATTCAACTAAGAAAAGCATTCAATAATTTTAACATATTTGCCTTTTAAAATAGATAATAGATTTATCCTGATTCATTACCTCTGCAGTGGTACCTTCGATTCTGTATCTTTCAGTTTCCTCAGAACGGTGTATGTGATAACAGATTACACTTGGAGATATCAGTATGAACTTATGCTTAGTTTAATAGAGATCCATATAGTTACATATAGGAATACATATAGGTATGTGTATATACTACGTCCATGGGTGAGTATACACACGTACTATATGTTTTATCAGCAAAGAAGGCCTAGAAGCAATGACGCCTCATTAGCAATGAGCAAACCTAATGTCCAGATCTTGTAAAACTATTTTCCAATAAAAGGAACCAAAGTTCCTTGGGAAAATGGCTGATTCTAGGACTAGAACAGGATATATACAAGATGAGCCTAGAGTACCATTTAGTGCCAGAAATTGAGAAAGACAATGGGGGTACATTAAAGAGATACAGGAGCCAACTGAAAGAGCTTCCAATAGCTAAAGCAAGAACAATTTGGGCAACCAAGTACAAAATAAATATCCCTGAGTTCATGCCAATTTAAATAAGTAAGTGAAGAGGGTGGCGCCTGTGGCTCAGTGAGTAGGGTGCCAGCCCCATATACCGAGGGTGGCAGATTCGAACCCGGCCCCAGCCAAAGTGCAACAAATAAATAGCCAGGCATTGTGGCAGGCACCTATAGTCCCAGCTACTCAGGAGGCTGAGGCAAGAGAATTGCCTAAACCCAAGAGCTAGAGGTTGCTGTGAGCTGTGATGCCACAGCACTCTACCAAGGGTGGCAAAGTGAAACTTTGTCTCTAAAAAAATAAAAAAATAAAAATAAATGAGTGAAGAAATGAATGGGGAAAACAGACATATTTCCTATACAGAAGAATTTCAAATAACTTATGTAGATGATCTACTCTTAAGAAGATGAAGCATTACTACCACCCTTCTCCAACTCCTTAAGTGTAAGCTGCCTATAACATTCTCCCGAAGAGTACAGTATGAAGGCTTGGCACCCATATCACAGTGGTTATGGTGCCGGCCACCTACACCGAGGCTGCCAGGTTTGAACTCAGCCCAGGCCAGCTAAACAACAATGACAACTGCAACAAAAACATAGGTGAACATTGTGCAAGCGCCTGTAGTCCCAGCTACTAGGGAGGCTGAGGCAAGAGAATTGCTTAAGCCCAAGAATTTGAGGTTGCTGTGAGCTTTGATGCCGCGGCACTCTACCCAGAGTGACATAGTGAGACTCTGTCTCAAAAAAAATAAAAAAAGAGTATAGTATGAAAATAGATAATGAAAAAGTCACTCTGCAATGAAGAAATCTAGCAAACATTTCCTCAAGCCAGGTGACCAAGTTAGCATCAACATTGATGAGTCGTATTGGTAGTATGTGTCTTTGATATGAGGTCGTGAGAATTTACCTCTGTGGTCTTCTTCTCCAAAACTGATTGCTCCAGTCTACTCATAAGAAAACCATCAGACAAATACCAACTGAGAGAAATTCCACTGAATTCCTGATGAGTAATCCTCAAAACTGCCAAGGTCATCAAAAACAAGAAAGTCTAAGAAACTATCACAGCAAAGGGAACCTAAGAAGATGTGATGACTAAATACAACATTATATCCTGGATGAGATCTTAGAACAGAAAAAGGCCATTAGAGAAAAACTGAGGAAATCAGCATGAAGTATGGACTTTAGTTCATGTGTCAATATCAGTTCATTTATTTTCAGTACAATACTCCTGAAAGACGTTAGTGATGGGGAAACTGGGTATGGTAGAAACAGGAATTTTATGTACAGTCTTCACAATGATTTCTTAAATATAAAGCCATTTAATAAAACTGGAATAAAAAGTTTATTTAAAATAAAGTTCCTTCCAGGTAACACCAAGGGAACTTAGTGTTAATAACGGTCCACTGTCAGAAATTGTATGTGACACAATGTTATAAAGACAGAAGAAACTCCCTTAAGCTAGAGTGATTGGGGAAGGCTTTGCTGAAAAATAAGCACCTAATTAGGTTCTTGAAGGGCGGGCAAGGTTTTTATAGGCAATAATGGGGATAGAGTAAGGGGTTAACACAGAGAAGGTAGTTTTTCTCGGAAACAGAAGCTTTCTATGACAATTTCTAGGTCAGATATTCAGATGGTTTTGACTGAAGAAGATAGAGCCAAAGCAGACCAAACGCAGAAGACTCAAGTGATCCCATGGTGGGGAGTAGGGGGTGGGTGATCCACAGACGGCAGAGGAGATGGTCATGGGTTCGGGGCATTGATATGGATAGAATAAAATCCATGTCTCAGTGTGCCTAGTCTTTTCGGCAGCAGCAGGAACACTGTTTCCGTAGATGAATTCCCAAACAAACATGCCCCAAAGAAGAAGCACACAGGCAGATCCTGGACACATTGCTCTTGGCTATCGTCCTGAACCAGCTCATGACCATGATCCAGACGTCTTTCTACAGAGACCTGAGCTCTTAGTGAGCAGCCATTCAGTCAGCGCTGTGAACTAAAAATAAACCCCCAAGTCCCTGCTAACTGAATGGACCCCTCTTAGCCAAGGGAACCCCAGAAACACCTGAAAACTGAGTTCCCAGTTACAACGGGCTGGGAGACCGGAGCACAATTACATACGTATTATTTCCCTTCATGAATATTCATGAACCGTTCCATAGCTTGTTGAATATGTGCCCTTGACCCACCCTGCTTCATGATTATTCATTTTTTTTTCATTTCTTAATAGTTTTGTGTTTTTTTTGTTTTTTTTTAAATTATTTTTTATTGAGTCATAGCTGTGTACAATAATTCAGTCATGGAGTACAGTGTGCAGGCTTCACATACAATCAGAGATATTTTTATCAACCTGATTAATATAACATTCATGATATTTTCTCATTTACTATGTGAAAACAATTTTGATCCGTATTTAGAAGTTTTCTCCTGACCCTTCACATATGCACCACAAGTGTGATCTCATCCTTTATCCTCTCTCCCCCCACCCTCTCCCTCCCCTTCCCTCCCTTACCCTTTTCCCCATCTTATTGTGCAATAAGTGGGTTGTAGCCTTCGCTTG
>CAUYRH010103196.1:0-27861 GCA_963574655.1 Perodicticus potto | reverse complement strand
ATTATTTCCCCCCGCCCCACCCCTCAGTGGTAAGACAGAATTGATTTACAGAAAAGAATACAGAAAACACTAAAGCTCCTGGTAGAGGGAGAGATTTCAAGTGGGGAGAGAGAAGCTCTCTCCGTTTCTCTCCCGGTCTTTCCCCGTCTCCTCCTTTAGGCCTTTAGCCTCAGGGTATATATAGGTGTATGGGTTCCTTGGCCAGGAAATGAATGAGTACACTCCCTTCCGCTGGGGGCAAGGTGAATGAGTGTATCAATGAATGGAGACAGTCCATTCATGGAATTGGGCTCCATCTTTCTTTTTTCCTCCTTTTAAAAAAAAATAATAATTCAGATTAATATGAGGGTACTAATGTTTAGGTTACATTGTTTTTGTTTCTAAGGTAAAGTTCAAGTTGTAGTTGAACACCCTCCCATTGTGCAGTTTGGGTGAGATCCTGCCAATCACCTCCCTCCCCACCCCTTTCTCTCTTCTCCATTCTCCTCACTAGAGTACACCCATGTTGTCCCTTCATGTGGGCACGTAGTTGTTCACATATTGGTTTCATATTAGCATTGAGTACATTGGATACTTGTTTTTCCATTATTGAGATGCTTTACTAAGAAGAATGTGTTATAACTCCATCCAGGTAAATACAAAAGATTGAAAGTCTCCATCTTTTTGGAGTAGTACTCCATGGTATAAATATACCACAGTTTATTAATCCATTCATGGGTTGATGAGCACTTGGGTTGCTTCCACATCTTGGCAATTGTGAATTGAGCTGCAATAAACATTCTAGTGTAAATGTCCTTATGGTAAAATGATTTTTTTGTGTATGACAGAGTCTCACTTTGTTGCTCTTGGTAGAGGGCCGTAGTGTCATAGCTCACAGCAACCTCAAACTCTTGGGCTCAAGCAATTCTCTTGCCTCAGCCTCCTGAGCAGCTGGGACTACAGGCATTCATTATAACACCCCAGCTATTTATTTAGAAATGGGATCTCACTCTTGCTCAGGCTAGTCTCGAACTTGAGCTCAAGTAATCCACCCACCTCAGCCTCCCAGAGTGCTAGTAGGATCAGAGGCGTGAGCCAACATGCCCAGCTGTGATTTTTTTTTCTTCTGGGTAGATACCTCCAATTCTGAGATTGCAGGATCAAATGGAGGATCTACTTTTAGTTCTTTGAGAATTTTCCATACTTGTTCCACAGAGGTTGTGTAAGTTTACAAACCCACCAGCAGTACAGAAGTGTTCCCTTCTCTCCAACATCTGCAGTTTCCGGATTTTGTAATTCTCACTGGGGTTAGGTTAGGCGATGTCTCAGAGTGGTTTTGATTTTTGTTTCTCTGATGATTAGGGACGATGAGTATTTTTTCATGTGTTTGTTGGCTATTCATCTGTCATTTTCAGAGAATTTTCTGTTTAAGTCTCTTGCCCACTTATAAATGGAGTTGTTTGCTCTTTTCTTGATTAGTTTGAATTCTCTGTAAATTCTAGTTGTCAGCCCTTCATCAGATTCGTATTATGCAAATATCTTCTCTCATTCTGAAGGCTGTCTGTTTGCTTTAGTTGTTGTACCCTTAGCCGTGCAGAAGTTTTTTAGCTCGATCGTATTTAATTAATTTATTTTTGATGTGGCTGCAATTGCAAGGGAGTCTTCTTCATGAAAATCTTTTCATAGGCCAATTTTGTCAGTAGTCTTTCCGACACTTTCTTCTAGGATTTTTATTGTTTCATGTCTTTTTTTTTTTTTTTGAGACAGAGTGTCACTTTGTCGCCCTTGGTAGAGTACCTGTCTTTATATATATAATAAATGTATATTTTATATATATTATATATATATCTTATTAGATATAGATATATATAATATACCGAATCTATATCTATAGATATAGATTAGTTATACATAGATATATAGATATATATCTAATAAGATATATATATTATAGATATAGATTAGATATATATATCTAATAAGATATATATTTATGGCTGGGCACCTGTGGCTCAACGGGCTAAGGCGCCAGCCACGTACACCTGAGCTGGCAGGTTCAAATCCAGCCCGGGCCTGCCAAACAACAATGACGGCTGCAACCAAAAAACGGCCGGACTTTGTGGTGGGCACCTGTAGTCCCAGTTACTTGGGAGGCGGAGGCAAGAGACTCGCTTGAGCCCAGGAATTAGAGATTGCTGTGAGTTGTGATGCCACAACACTCTATCCAGGGTGACAGCTTGAGGCTCTGTCTCAAAAAAAAAAGATATATATTTATATATAATATATAGATATATTAAATATATATATACACATATATATGTGTGTGGGTGTGTATATATATGTGTGTATATATATTTGAGACAGAGTCTTACTCAGTTACCCTAGGGTTGAGTGCTGTGGCATCATAGCTCACAGCAACCTCAAACTCTTGGGCTCAAGTGATCCTCTTGCCTTAGCCTCCCCAGTAGCTGGGACTACAAGTGCCTGACACAATACCTGGCTATTTTTTTTAAGGGGTGGGGTCTCACTCTTCCTCAGGCTGGTCTTGAACTCATAAGCTCAGGCAATCCACCTGTCTGGGCCTCCCAGAGTGCTAGGTTTACAGGTATCATGTCTTAAATTTAAATCTTTTATCCAGTGAGAGTCAATTTTTGTCAGTTGTGAGAGGTGGGGGTCCAATGTCAGTCTTTTACACATGGCTACCCAGTTCTCCCAGCACCATTTATTAAATAGGGATCTTCCATCTTCTTTCCCCTCCTGACATCACCATGCTTACTCCCCAACTAAATACCCACCCTTTAATACTTAGTCACAGACGCACTTGAGTAATCAGTGGCTTTTGTTGCCCCATCATTTACAATTGTTCAAGAGCCTTGACTATGTGAATTTTGAGAACACTTTTATTCTAATAAAAGTGAATATTTTAACTTAAATGGCTCCTATTATGTGTCAGGCATTATTGGTATAGAGGCTTATGGCAATTTTTTGATTTAATCAAATCTATGAAAGAGGCATCATTGAGGCCTTTTTTACAAATGTGAACACTGAGACTTAGCAAGATGACATAACCTACCCAGCTAATGAGAGGAGGCACAGGATTTAACCCAGGAGTGCCTTTCTCCAGCCCTGTGGCATTCACCTACCCCTGCCTACCTCTGTTTCTTCAGGGAGAGCCAACAGATGGGTTTCATGAGCACCTGTGGTCTGAGTGGGCACAGGCCAGGCAAAGGGGGGTCACAGAGCCCAGCCCTGGTCTTTGGAGTGGGAACCTCTGTGCACCTGTGTGAGCCACTGGAGAGCTTCTCAGACAATGAGTATGCAGTCCAAGACCCCAGGAGGTCCAACACTCCTTTCCAATGCTTCGCACCAGTGTCACATGGCAGGCTGGCGATGGGGGCTGACCCCACAGACTGGAATGCCAGCATCCTGCTTGTTGGCAGTGAGCTGCCCATGACCTGACCAGATAAGGACATTGCCAAGCTAACCGGGCTAAGCTCTGCCTGATGAAACACATCTCTCCTTTCCAGCCAGACCCGGCCCTGCTCTCCAAGGTTCTGAAGTCTTTTTCTGATATTTTGTGAAGGGTTCTCCCTTCTTTCAAGATGCAGAAGACCGAGTATAGGCTCTAGCTCCAGTTCAGCTTCATCTCAAACCAGTTCTGCCAATGATGTGATCTTGAGCAAGTTGTTTGCCTTCCTGGAGCCTCAGCTTCTCCATCTATAAAAGGGGAAGTATGATACCCAAACTCAAAGCTCTGGGATGAGGATTCAATGGATGATGGAGAGAAACTGACATATCTGTTCTAGATGTTCACAAATCTCTCTCCTCCTTTCTAGTGGACAGGGGAAGATGGTGAGAGGACAGTTGAAGAACATGTAAAGCTGCTGGGAGGACAGGCAAGGAGTGACCCACTACCACCTACAGCCCTGGGGGGGTTCCCTGCACTGGTCACCGGAGCCTCACTCAAACATGCTTAGTCATTGGTGCTGATGAAACTGGCTGTTATAAATCTCTCTGTGGACATGAGATCAGCTTCACTCCATTTCCATAAGGTGAAGGAACACACCATCGGGTGTGGCCTCAGGCAAGTCACTCAATTTTCTTTCTTTTGTTTTATTTTGTTTTTGCAGTTTTTGGCTGGGGCCAGGTTTGAACCCACCACCTCCAGTATATGGTGGCAGCGCCCTACTCCTTTGAGCCACAGGCACCACCCATCACTCAATTTTCTCATATGTAAAATGGGGATGTTGGAGTCATATGGGCAGCATGGATGCCCACTTAGATCCTGCATGGGCTGGGTACAGCTCAGAGCCTGGCATGCAGGATGTGCTCTGGGCCACGGATTGGGTTCCCAGCCTGGGCTGCCTGTCTGGGGACATGCCCCCTGGGAGAGTGTGGCTGGTTCACCAGGGGTCCCTGGTAGCCATGTCCTCTATCATATGAACTAGCTGGGCCCCTCAAGGCTGAGGAACAGAGGCCCAGGTGTCTGTGAAGGCTGCATTCCAGGGACATTCCTCCTTGGCAGAAACTTCAAAACCAGAGGGAGACCCCGGTCAGGCAGGCTGTCAGGCCTGGGGTTTCTGAGGCAAACTTAACCTGCACATAACCACAGAGTGCGCCGAGAAACATTGTCCCCCTGCTCCTGCAACTGTAAGCAGATGGAGAGCTGGGGGAGGGAATCCCGAGGACAGATGCCAGTGGATAGCTCCTAAAGATGGATCTCTGATTCTTTCCCCTAGAATATCCCAGGAACAGACCCCTCCGCCCTGCCCCTCCTCCTTATGAGGGAGTCACTTGGGTGGGGGGCTTGGCCAAGAGCCTGGTGTCTCTCCTGGTGGAAGGTGGACTCTTGGAGTCTCTAGTCATGAGGGACAGGCAGGCAGAGGCTGGATCCTTCAGTCAGGGAACTTCCAGTGGCCCCTGCCGTGGACCTGACTTCATGCAGGTCAGCAGGTCAGCAGGTCCCCACTGGGAAGGACTCCAGGGGAGCTCTCGGTGTACAGGAGCAGGGACAGGTCTGAAGACAAAGCAGACAAAGTCCATGAATTGGGAGAATAATGTGATGCCTAAGAGCACAGAACCTACCCAGGGTTTAAGAGTCCCGCCACCTGGTAGCCGTGCGACTGCTGGTAAGTGACGTAACCTCTCTGTGTCCCAGCTCCCTTATCTGTCAAAATTTGGATAACAGTACCTGCCTCATAGAGTGATTTTGATTTGGGGGTGAAGACTAGATGTGTTAACAGGTCGGCAAATCAGCACGAATGTCTCAGGTGGCACAGAAATGGAGCCAGGTGACGCAGTGCTGAGGGGCTTGTTATGGTGGTCGGCATGACCCAGTGGTCCCAAAGGAAGGGATGCTTCAGCCAAGCCTTGAAATCCTAATTGTTGGCTGTGAAAGGAGAAACAGAGGTCAGGAGAAGGGACAGAGCTTAGAGCACGAGGACATTGGGGGACATTTGGAGTCACCAAAGCCCATGAGCAAGATGGGGAGAGAGGAGGCTGGAGGGAGGGCACAGGGATGACCCCCCAGGGCTGCAAAGTCTGGGAGGCACTTAGGAAGACGGCGCGGCACGGGAGGGTGGCTGGGAGAGGGCCAGGTTGGGGCAGGAGGACCAATGTGGACAGGAGGTGATCGCCAGAGTCCAGACCAGAGACCAGAGAGGATGAGGGCTGCCCCAGTGCTAAAATACACAGGCCTCCCTGGTGGCCATATGTGACAGGGGTAAGGAGGCCTCAGAATGCTGCTCAGTCTGCTGGCAGGACCCAGAGGGTGAGCCCTATCGTGTCTGAGACCTGTGACATGCCCAGCACTCTGCTAAGTCATGTTCACTTAACCCTCAAAACAGCCCCATCAGATAGGTGTTAACTTCCCCCCCCAGCAGGAAATTGAGGTCCAGACAGTGTCAGTGACTTATCTAAGTCCATACAGCCCAGAGCACAGGCTCGGGATCTCTGACTTCTAGTTCCTGCTGCCTGTTTATCTTCAACTGTCTTCAGGAAAACCAAACACGGCGGAGGACAGCACCATGCCTTCGCCCCCAAGAGCGTGGCCAGGCAGAAACTGTGCTGTTGAGTCAGACCATACAAACCTTATAAACCGACAATGCCTCACGTGACTTACAATATTTTCCTTTTTGCTTATTTTAACTCAGCCGAGAACTTCAAAAGAGCATCATTCCTGGAAGATTTGTTCATCGATGTGCCACAGTCTAGCTATGGAGCCTGTGAGCAGGAAGGAAATGGGCAGGTTCCTGCGCTTCATATAAAGTTGGGAAGCTACCTGGGCCTGGTAGCTTACTCCTATAATCCCAGCTACTTAGGAGGCTGAGGTTGACTTGAGGGCAGAAGTTCAAGGCCAGCCTGAGCTGGAACCCTGAGACTGGGCTTTCCTCTGACCTGAAGTGTTTGACACCTCTGGAATGGGGGTTGGAGCTTAGACCAGAGGCCTAATTCACTTAGGGTAGGAAAAGGTGCCAGTAGGAGGCATTTCCACCCTGGGAAGCTGCTTTGGCAGCTCAGCCCTAGAGCAGGGCCAGGGACTATGTCACCTCCTAGCTGTCCTTAACCCTGGGGAGGAGGAGAACAGTTCATCGGGTGCCACACCGCTGACACCTCAGAGGCATGTACGCAAGGATGCCTTTCAGAGCTCAGAAAGGTTAAGGTGACTGGCCTAGGTCACACAGCTTGAACAGCATTGACCCCACATTCCAACAGGTGTCAGGAGCCCACCACAGCCCCTCTGTAGTCCCAAGGGCTGCACGCGTGGCTCTCAGAAAAATCTTTACTTGTCTGAAGCCCAGTTCCTCTCAGGTGTTGCTTTTTCTGTTTCTTTACTTTTTTAGGCCTTGGGGGTGGGGGTGGGAGACCAGAGATGGCATTGTACTATTTTGCACAACTGACTTGCCTTGCACGTCATCCAGACACCAAGTTCCGCTCTCAGAGGAAGTGAGAGGTGTCCAACTCGGTCATGCAGAACGCAGCTGGGGCTGCCTGAAATGAAACACAGCAGGAGGTGTCGTCCCTGGGCCGGTTCGGGATTGAGTCAGAGCAGGTGCCACTCCCACACCAAAAGTACTGGGCTACTGTCCCACAGAGCTGGGCCACTGCTCGCTCAGGTCATTTCCACTCCACTGCCTGGAATCACATTAAAGAAAAAAAGAGAGAAGGGAAGGGGAGGAACAGACACCAGGATGGCTACAAGGAGAGCTGCCCAGGGAGAGCAGAGCCCATGGGCTACCGGTGTCTGATGGCCAAAGGCCCGGCCAGCACTCACGCCTGCTGGGTCATGTTCACCTAGGTGACATACAGGACCCAGGAGCAAGTCGGATTGTGTGAAGTCCAAAGGCTTACAATTTGGGGCACTCCTTAATAAAAAGAATGTATAATTATGAAAACAAAATTAAATACAAAAGTGACTATTTAGAGGGAGGGGAAGAGGTTCACAGCAGATTCCTGATACCCTACAGATCCGTCTCTCTTCAGAGATCACCCTTGTAAGCCGTTTACCAGAAATCTGTATACAGCAGCATTTCCTATTTGTTAGCCGGCTTCCCTGCCCTGCCCAGAGCGCTCTCAGCATCTCTCTGCTCTCCCAGGGCCCCAGAAATCCTCTCTCTTCAGCTTTGCAGTAATACACTTCTGACAGTACTTCAGAGTCGACTCCCCTGAAAGCTGTGGGCTGGGGACATCATCCAGGACAGGTGTCCCTAACCTTCTTGGGGTCTTGGTCCCCTCTGAGAATTGAATGAGAGCTAGGCAAGCTTCCCCGGAAGAATGAACACTCCAGCCCACTAAATCTTACACACAACTTTAGGGATTCTTAGGTCCCTGCGGCCTGTCTGCCAATCCGGCTATGGAACCCCTGACCTGGTGCAATCCACTCATTTCACAGAAGAGGCCTTGAATGCCCAGAGGGCCAGAGACTAGGTCACCTGTGAGTTGAGGTAGGTGAAGGGTTCAGATCCAGCCTGACTTCCTCCCCTCCTGCCCTGGGACAGCTTTGCCTTCAGCACTGGACAGAGAGTGGGGTCTCCTTCCCTGGAGACTCAAGTTAGGGCCCCACACGTGGTCTTTTTTATGTCTCTGGTCTTTTTCCTGGGCATATTTTTGCCTAATGCCACTCAGAGAGAGCAGGAATGATGGCATTTAGACCTAGCACAGACAGACAAAAGCCTGCTGCAGCGTCTGAGGATGAACGCAATGAGGGACTTTAATAAAGGAGGAGGAGGGGTAGAGAGTCAACAAAGGACATGCAAATCTCCCGAGAAAGAACCGGGGCTGCTCTGTTTGGTATCTGGAGACCTGAACCTGGGAAATCCCAGTTAGAGTCATCCCTGTCGAGGCCCTGCCTGAGCCCCTCCCTGACCACTGTCCACTGTCCCTCCACTCTCTCCGTTCCTGCCCACCATAGGCTCAGCAGGTGGCTCCCTCTGCCCATGCTGGCTTCCCCTCCCCCACAGAGCTGCACAGCTGCCTCACACTTCCTCTGAGCTCCAACTAACTTAGCCCTCCCAGTACCTGGCATGTGGCACCTAGCTTTCCTTTTTTTGTAGCATACAAAGTTATTTACAGTTTTGTATTTCTTTGTTTCAGGTCCACCTGCCTCTACTAGATATTGGTCTCCATGTGAGCAGGGCCTGGGTCCTTGGTGCCTTTGGCCGGATACGCAGAGGCTCTCCATAATCACTTGCTGATTTAAATGGATAGCGGCATCTGGTGGTTTGGACAGGGGCTCCTGGAATACATGCCCATTGGCCAGCTCATTCCTGAAATCCTGGCCAGCCTGAGCACAGCTGGGAGCTGGCTTAAGTCTTAGCTTGTGGGCACAAAGGGAAGGTGAAAGGTGCCAGCAGCGCGCGGTGCCCAGCCCCTCATAGTAGAGCCACAGCTCAGCAGGTGCAGACCGCCAGGCAGGCTCTGTGTATCTCTACAGTGAGTTCTGGATGCTGCCCCCTTTTCTTAAGAGCCTATCTCTTAGGGCTAAGAGGGTGCCCCCAGCCCCTGTTTGGCCTCCAGGGATTGTGCCAGGGCTGCTAGCCAAGGTAGTGAGCAGATGGCCTAGATGGACATCCCCTGAAGGCTGCACACACTGGAAATGAGTAAGAAACTCAGACGCAGTTCCCTCTCCTGCCTCTGTCCTGGCCTCCAGGTAACAGGGCTACCTGAAGAGGGCTACCTATTGCTCATAGCCAGGATTTTTTTTTCTTTCATTCCGTTTAGTTTGGTAGGTTTTTTTTTTTTTTTTCAGCTCAACACCCACAACTCCGTGACTGACGTTTTGTATGACTGCTGCCTTCCCAAGGAGCCCAGATCAATGATTCTTTCTTCTTCCTCCGTTTCTTTTAGGTATTAGGTGAATGGGTGGGAAGGGGAGACTTAGGTAACAACAAAATGCGGAGGTGGATACAGCCTGTTTTTCTCCTCCAGGCTCGTGCCTGGGGAGCAGGGCTTGTGGGTGGACACCCCTTTCTCCCCGCCTCCCCATCTCCCAGTGCTGGGGGCAGGGTCCGACCACAGGCGTGGGGAGGGGCGGGGGCTGGGACAGGTGTATTCGCTTTGTCAGGCCTGTGGTCTGCTCCTGGCTTCCTCTTAAATACACTTCAGCGGAGCAGCCTCCTCCCCTCCTCCTACCGCAGATAAAATAATCAGTATGAAATTTTTGTGTCTCCTGACAAGACGCCAGCTACTTAATTTTCTTGCACCAATCACCTTTGCAGGGGGGTGAGAAATAAGCCATGATAGGATATTTAGGCAGCTGAATATAGCTGATTGGTGCTGATGGGGGTGGGGCGCCACCGCCCATTCTTCTCCTCCGGGGTTAGTCACAGCATGGCCCTAAGAGCCCTGCAGCCTCAGTGGACATGAGATGTCCTTGCAGCCCAGCTGACTCGTGGCTGAGCATCATAACAAGGCCCAGCAGCCTCCCTCCCCGCCTTACTCAACTGGTGACTCTGCCTTAGATCACTGCATCATGGCTTTAGCACTTTGTTTCTGTTCCAGAAAAGCCTTTACTCTGTCATAGCTTCCCTGACCCCTCAAGGCCAGTGCATCATCCTGCAAATAAAACAGCATTTCTGCTCCCAGGGGAGCAACAGGCTTCACACAAGGTGTGTGGGGCTGTCAGGAAAACTCTAAGGAAATACCTACACAGAAAGAGACAGCTGGCTCTTTTTACAGCATCTAGTGCTGGGCTTTCAATGCAGCAGGGCTCTGTATGAATGCCCAGGATTCCTAAGGACTTGAGAGGCACTGCCTCTGGCATGCACTGCCCAGCATCTGCCCCTGGCTCTGCCCCTTGCTAACTGTGCAAGCTCCTTCAGGCTACCCAATATCTCTGCATCCGTCTTTCCTCACCTATAAAGTGGAGATGGTCATAATAATAACAAAAATGTGTTAACGTGTAATGCAATTAAAACACCATGTAAGTGCTTGCCTTATTGTTAAGACTAAAAAAATAGTCACTCCAAGGAAGGGCACTGTGAATTTCCTTCTCTTGCAGGCATTCACCCCACCAGCTTCTCAAGTTTCCTCCTGACCCATAGAACTGTTTATTACAGGGCTCAGCCAGCTTTTTCTGTAGAGGGTCACATAATAAATATTTTAGACACACAGTTTCTATTGCAACCACCCAACTTTGCAGTTGTAACCTACAAAGAGCCATAGACAATATGTAAACGAACAAGCCAGGCTATGTTCCAGTACCACCTTTTTTTTTTTTTTTAACCAAAATACAAGTTGGCCAGATTTAGCCCACAGGTAGGTAGTTCACCCATCCCTGATCTACTGCAATTTATTGTTCAAAACTCTGCTTAATTCTCCCAAGAAGAAGTTTGCCCAGATCCATGCTATGAGATTTTACTTTCCTTTCCCTGGACGTCCAATGCAGTAAGTTTGGAGGGAGCTTAGTACCATGGAAAGAATATGCAGGAATTTGGGGCTTAAGCTCTGTCCCTGCTGAGTGACTTTGAGCAAAAAGCCTGGAGTCTGGAGCCTCCATTTACCCATCTGCAAAACAGGTTTAAATTGTTCTTCCTTACACGTAGTTTGAAGGTCAAATAGACTAACGCACATGGATGAGACTTGCAGACTGGGAGTCACTGCAGTGACCATACAGTGGAAGTGGGTCTTGGCCGTGTCCTCAGTGCCTAGCAGTGCTCGGTACTCGGTCATTGCTGCCTGTGCTGAATCCCAGTGGTGGTGTTAAGTGCAGATTTTTGTAGAAGACATATAGGGACATGTCTATGTGTGTATGTCTCTCCTTGGCTGGGTGGAGAACTCGAGGGCCATAGGCTGAGGGGAGAAAGGACAGCATTTTCTGGGGCAGATTGTGGGGAATGTTTGTCTGAGATGTAGTTTGGGTCACACTGCAGTGATCTGCGTTGCCAGGTGGGAACGAGTGAGGTGTCTACAGGCGAATGTGGCTATAAATCTCGGCTTGTTTCTTGAGGCTGATGTAGTAAACAACTACCAGGTACCTGAAAGCAACAGATAATCTATTCTTTCAAAAAGACCTGGTGGCCAGAGTGTGACATCAGATGTCAGCGGGGCCATATTCCCTCCAGAGATTCTAGCGTAGAACGTTGCTGCATTCCTAGACTTGCAGCCACACTGTTCCAATCTTTGCCTGTCTCCACAGTGTCTCCTTCTTTGTGTCATTTCCTCTTCTGTCTCTTATCCAAACAATTGTCATTTGATTCACAAACCACCTGGGTAATCCAGAGTAATCTTATCGCAAGGCTCAACTACATCTGCAAAGACACTTTTCCCAAATACAGTCACATTCTCAGGGTCCCAGGGGTTGGATGTAGACTTCCCCACTAGGTGACCCTAGTCAACCCACTGTAGTATCTTACTATTTCCATCTAACTGTCCATCTAAGGTATCTTCTATGCCATCGAATAGTCTTCCCAAAACATTGTTTTTGATGGCTAGTATTCCACGTTGTAGAAATATAATTATCTGGATTCAGCTTCCTTCTTTTAGACAGATTGCTCACAGTTTCCCACTATTACAACAAGGATGTCTTGCAAGGGACTCTGGAGTCAAACATTCCCAGGTCAAATCCTGGCTCTGCCATGCACCAGGAATGGGACCAGAGCCAAGTTTCATAAATCTTTCTGAGCCTCAGTTTTCTCATTTGTAAAGTGGGCACCATAATACTTACCCCCTGGGGTGACTCAGAGGATTAGATGAAAGAATATATGTAATGTGGCCTGTGGCAGAGTGTTGAGCACATGTGAGTGCTTAGGAAAGTGTAGTCATTCTTGTTTTGTTAATACTGATGACATCTCTAGATTTTTGGGAGTGCTATTCCAAGATCAAAGGGTGTGGACACCTTAAGGCTCTAGATGTGTCCTGACAAATTGCATTCCAGAAAAAGCATCTACAGAAGTGCTCAGCCTCACCAGATCCTACCATGACTACTCTCCCTGGGCTCTGTGCCCACCTTAATCAATGGACAAGGACTTCATGGGTATTGGAACAAAGGTTAGGCTTTGAAAAGCTTGTGGTCTACTGGGACAACCAAACGGAATGCATGGAATAAGGCAAACAAAAACATATGGAATTCATCAAATCTGCAAGTGTTAATTCCACCTCCTGTGTGGCAGCTACTGACCCAGATGATGGATGTTATGCCTTGGTAAACAAAGCAGGGGTGGTCCTGGCCCTCATGCAGTTTACAATCTATGGGTGAGAACTGGGTTGAAAGGCTTCATGCCTGTAGCAGCATTCAGGGAGAAGAGAGACCCATGGAGACTTCAGGCAGGAAGAGAACCCAAAAATGAACTTGAAAAAGGAGCGAGGACTAGAGGAGAGTGAGTGGGTGGGCCTGGAGGCTGTGTCTCATTGCTCTGACGACTCACGGAGGGAGGAGGAGACAAAGGGCTGGGAGGTTCCAAATGGCTGGCCGGGACAGCTTGGATTATTGGCTTAGCAGGGGAGGCCATCTTTGTTTTGCTTGAGAAAATCAGAGACTCATACAGGTTTTCAACCCGGAAAGGCATTTGGGCAGAGGGGAAAGTTCTGGATAGGTCGGGCCTGAAGTTACAAGACCAGCCAGGCTTGGCAACTGCAATGCTTGAAGCTATAAATCTCCTCCATTTCACAAGCAAGGGCATGGTAGCATGACTGGGTGGCCAGGCTAGGTCTACTTGGTACATGGGGTGCTGAGCCCCTGTTCCATGTGCCCCTCACTCACCATTTCCTCCTGATGCCTGACACTGAGCCCTCAGCAAGCTCTAAGCTTCTCTGAGCATTTGTCATTGCTTCCTGGGGCCTCAAGGGTGAACAGCTCCTGCTTGTTCTGACCCTGAGATGCACTAACCTGGTGTTTTACTATTACCTGTCTAGGCCATAGTGTCCCCAAGCTAGTAACTCTTTCAGGAATTTCTTCTGTTCCGATGTGATGTGTTCCCCAGGGGATGGTGGCTATCTTCTGACTGACCAGCTCTGTGTCCCCTTTGGCAATGACTATGCTGCTCTGGAAGGGACTGGGTGCCGAGAAGGAGGACGTCTTCTTTCCATTCCTGCCTGGCCACTCAGGCACGTTCCAGTCAGTGGTGATGAGAGCTGGAGGAAGGAAGAGAATTTGAGGGCCCCTGAGGGACCACAGGGAGGCTCTGTGCAGGGAATCTCTCTCCCACCTCAACCAAGGTGCCCACTCCTGAGTCACAGCTCAGTGGGTGGAAGGGAGAGGTTGGCTCATTCAGAGTCTTCCCCAAACATGGAGAGGCACTTCTCTAATTTCCTCCCAGTCCTGTAAACTGGAGTTCACAGCCCACACCCCACCCAGACAGCCATGACGATTGTCTTGTGCAGGGACACAGGCAAGCCCACTGAGGCCACCACACGTGACCCATCCTTGGGGCTTTCCTGGGCTCAGCTGCAGTGGGAAGGGGTGACTTCCCTGACCCTAAGCTCAGGGCTGCTGGAGAGCGCCTGACCGACAAGACACAGAGAGGGGCAGGGATGTGCAGGGCCGCCCCCAGGGCTGGGTCAGGGCAGGCTCAGCACCCATGGCCCCAGGGCCCAGGCTGGAGCCCCTCCCACTACTCCACCAGGCCTCTGAAAGTCGGCCTGTCACCTTTCTGAAGGTGATTTTCACTTACGGAAGTGGTCTCTGCTTGCCTTTACTTGGCACATCCCTCTTTTGTTTAAAAATAGCAAAGTTCCTGAATAGGTCAGAAAAATCAATGGATCCATTTAAACCTCAAACAAAAACAATTTAGGGAAAGCCACAAGAGGTTGAAATATTCATCCTGGGAAGTCTGTTCTCCCCACGTAAGTGCTGCTGAGGGCCAAGAAAGGGAAACTGAGGAAGTTGTCACCTAATGGCGTTTATTTTGAGATGAAACAGGGTAAGGAGTTAAAGCCGAGTGAAGACAGGGAGGGCAGCTTGCCAGAGGGAGTATAAAAGGGGACTGGGAGTGGAGGGTGGCAAGGGGCCCTGGGCACAGAGTGTGAAGGGAGAGAAAGGCAGTGTGAAAGCCACCAGGTCACCAAGGCACCTTCAGGAAGTCCCCCTTCTGAAGGAGGCTGGATACTATGAATGAACTGTTCCCAGCACATGCGCTGTGCTTTACTACCTTGGACCCTTTGCTCTTGCTGTTCTCCTCCTGAAATACTTTTCCCTGCCACTTCAGTCTGGTGCCATCCGAACCATCCTTTCAAGTGCCTGTTCATTCATTCACTCACTCATTTGTCAATATGTAACGAGTGCTCAAATTGCACCAGGAGCTGGAGACACAACGGAACAAAACAAACAGTGACAACCCTCTCTCAGCTTGTGTTTGGGAGGTGGTGGAGACAGGGCCGAGGAAGAGGGAAGGTAGCCATCAAACGGTTAAGAGCCAATTGCATAGGTAAGTACTACAGTCAGGGTAAGAGCTATGAAGGAGGCCTGCAGGGGGGCCCAGCAGGTGATGGGATCCAGCCTAGTGGGAGCAGTCAGGAAGAGCTTCCTCATGGGGGAATGAATGAACTATTTGAGTGCAGCTCTGGAGGCTGAGTATGAATGAATTTAGGGGAAGTGGAAGGACACTGAAGGAAGAGAGGCCGGAATATGTGTGGACCCTGCCAGGGAGGTCTTGCTTGAGATGGGAAAGGCAGTCGTAGAGTGTGGCCCAGTGAGGCAGTGCAGGCATGAGAAAGAGCACATGCCTAGTTAGAGGGTCACATTTGAGTTTATTGCCTATTAGAGAGAGAAAGGAAGGGAAAAAATTAAGGTGATAAAAATTAAAGAGTCAATATGTCATCTACCATCGACAGGTTGGAGTAACAAAGTCATGGGCTGGGCAGATAAAGCATAGTGGAGCAGACCCGTGAAAGGCCAAAAGGAGTGGCGGTGGGGACTGTGAAAACTAAAGGCAGCTCTACAGCACCCAGTGGCATTTAAAGGTAAAAAATGCTAAAACCTGTTGCTGGCCAAACAAAACAAAATCTGCCAATCAACAGAGTTTTGGGGCCCTGATAATAGGTGAACAAGTTGACAAGAAACAAAGAGTATAGCGGAGAGTGCTGTGAGCTGCTTGGCCATAGAGCCAGAAAAAGTCAAGACAGCCCCGTCATTCCCGCTATCAGATGTCAGCTCCCCACCCACATTCTAGGCTCACTTGTCCCCAGAGTCACTCCACCATCCCCAAAAGCAGATTTGGGGAAAGGAAGGTAACTGCTGACTTGCATGAAGGATGGAAATCGTCGCCATCCTCAGCTCGGGAGTGCCTGGCTGCTGGCTGCAAGCACCACTGGTTCCCTGTGCTCAGTGAGACTGGACAAGCTTGAAGATTCAGAGATGGAGGGGAGATGGGAAAATAAACAGAAGATGCAGAAAGGAGTTGAAACAGATTCATAAGGTGAGAAAATAAGATTAGAAGGTTGATACACTGATGGGGTGTTTCAGTGTTAATTTCCTAGCACAAGTTGGGGTCATTTGTATTCCATTATTGGCTCTTTCAAAGCTGGAGGTAGGAACTTATTTAGGGACCTCCAGGATTTTCCCCGTGTGACAGTAAAAACATGGTGGAGCTTATCTTGAAAGGAATTACACTTGACAAAAAAACAGTGATTATTTTCTTCCCTCTTTGCAAACGGCCTGAGTGCATCAGGAGTTTCTAGCACCTACTCCAGGTGCTCACACTTTGTGTGTTTGCTTTGCCTGCAATGCTGATTAAGAACTAAATTCATGGGTGGCTCCTGTGGCTCAAAGGAGTAGGGCGCCAGCCCCATATGCCAGAGGTGGTGGGTTCAATCCCAGCCCCGGTCAAATACTGCCCCCCCAAAAAGAACTAAATTCATTTTGCCAAACCTTTGTAGAGCAAACCTCCTTATTTGACAGGAGGGAGAGTTTTATTCTGTCATATAAAGGGATAAAAAACAATTGTAAGTGACAGAGTCTTGCAACAGCTATTCACAGGCATGATCACAGCTCCCTGAAGCCTCAAACTCCTGGACTCAAGTGATCCTCTTCTTTAGTCAAACACCGCTGCGCTTGCTACGAAGAAGTATTTATTTATTTATTTATTTTGTAGAGACAGACTCTCACTTTATCGCCCTGGATGGAGTGCCATGGCGTCACACAGCTTGCAGCAACCTCCAACTCCTGGGCTTAGGCGATTTTCTTGCCTGAGTCTCCCGAGTAGCTGGTACTACAGGCGCCCGCCACAACGCCCGGCTGTTTTTCTGTTTTGCAGTTCGGTCGAGGCTGGGTTTGAACCCGCCACCTTCGGTATATGGGGCCGCCGCCCGATGAGCCACAGGCGCCGCCCTAGGAAGAAGTATTTTTAAAACCCATTTCCATTTGTAAACACTTCTTTAGCTACACAGACACACCTACTTGCTTGTATGCAGAGAAACTCCTTGAAGGGAGCCGGAATTTTAAAACAACACATTCCCAAAATGTAGTGAGCATTTTGGCTTCTTGATTGCCCAGAGAGCACTGGGATTAAGTTCAGGTATCTACTCTTTCCTCCTTAGTCCAGGAGTTCCGGCGGAGCTGACTCTGCACGGAGTCCCAAGAAAGGCATCACATCTAGTCTTGGACTAGCAGAGAACCACATTCTCTGATTGGTCCAAGGATGGCCACCTGACTTAAAATCAGCCAATCAGAGTCAAGGAGGTTCAATTTCAGCTGCTAGGGAAGAGGATTCTTTCCCTTTTCTGCCGAACTAAAACCTGGGAGGACAGGAGGCTTGGGCTTTTATGGCCATCACGTCCACATGAGAGGGGAGGTATGAGATCAGAGCCAATAACTGTGAAGGCAGGGCCAAGACAGAGAAACTGATTCCTGGTCACATCAACTGAGCATTTGAAATGGAGCCATGCCGAAAGATAGCTCTACCCGTGGACTGCTAAGCTACATGACACAATAAATTTCCAGTTTTTCCCCAAGTTAGTATAAATTACTAACTCTCTCCTAATCTTCCAGGTATCAGAAGATTCTGGTAGAATCTACCTGATTATTTTTATAGTGACACTTTATTATATATGTATAATGCTTTCAACTTATTTTTATTTATTTATTTATTTATTTGAGACAGAGCCTCAAACTGTCACCCTGGGTAGAGTGCCGTGGCATCACAGCTCACAGCAACCTCCAATTCCTGGGCTCAAGCGAGTCTCCTGCCTCTGCCTCCCAAGTAGCTGGGACCGCAGGCGCCCGCCACAACGCCCGGCCATTTTTTGGTTGCAGCGGTCATTGTTGTTTGGCGGGCCCGGGCTGGATTCGAACCCACCAGCTCAGTTGTACATGGCCGGTGCCTTAGCCCGTTGAGCCACAGGAGCCGAGCCAATGCTTTCAACTTCTTAAAGCACTTTGACAATGTATTACTGTATTTCATTCAGACCATTCTCAGGGCAGTTGTCCCATGTCACCTCACCCTTCCCCATGGTAAGTGGCTTTCCCATCGACACACAGTAGTAGACAGAAGAGCTTGCAAGGCATTGTGGAAGCCCACACTCCCTTGTCCACATTCTTTTTTCTTCAAAGGAAGAATTCTACATTTTAAAGGCCTATACCAAGAAACTTGTTCTAGAGAAAGATCGAACAGAGAGGTTCTTATTCGCCACAGCCTCATTTATAAAGTGTCCACCCATTGGAACCCTCATGCAACAGAGTAGCATGAAGCTGTTAGCAAGGCAGAGCTACCTGGCCTTGTATGGTGCAACTGCCAAGAATTATTATTAAGTGAAAACCAGACATTGTATCTAGTATGGATTTTATACACATGAACTTGCATATGAGCAAACTGGAACAAACTGGTGACATTGTTACTTTTGGAGACAAGGATGAAAGCAAAACAGATTATATTTTTTCCACCATGTACTCCTTTTCAATTTTATACAATGTACACGTTTTACCTATTATACAAATAGATTAATTTTTTAAAAAATAAATACATCAAGAATGGAAGAAAAAGTATCCGATGTTCTCAGCCCTACTATGAAACTAATTTATAGCTTTCATATGAAGGCTACAACCCAATTATAGCAGAAGAATATGGGGAAAGGGGCAAGGGAGGGGAGGGGTGGGGATAGGGTGGGCTGAGGGAGGGTAATTGGTGGGACCACACATACGGTGCATCTTAGAAGGGTACAGGTGAAACTTACTAAATGCAGAATATAAATATCTTTTTTTTTTTTTTTTTGAGACAGAGTTTCACTTTGTTGCCCTCGGTAGAGTGCTGTGGCATCACAGGTCACAGCAACCTCCAGCTCTTGGGCTTAGGCGATTGTCTTGCCTCAGCCTCCCGAGTTGCTGGGACTGCTGCAGCCGCCACAATGCTATCTTCTTGTTGCAGTTTGGCTGGGGTCGGGTTTGAACCCACAACCCTCGGTATATGGGGCCAGCGCCCTACTCACTGAGCCACAGGTGCTGCTCCGGAATATAAATATCTTAACACAATAACTAAGAAAATGCCATGAAGGCTATGTTAACCAGTTTGATGAAAATATTTCAGATTGTATATGAAACTAACACATTGTACCCAATGATTGCATTAATGTACACAGCTATTATTTAATAAAAAAAAAAAGAAAGAAAGAAAGAAAAGAAAGAAATGGGCCACAATTCCAATAGCCTTGAACAAGTAGGCTTCCTGGAGTATTTTCATGGACAGGCAAGTCTGGTGATTTTGTTGTTGTTGTTGTTTTGATTTTTGATTGTACCTATGAGAATGTTACTTTTCTATAAGGCCAGGGTATCCTGAGTACTAACAGCATCTCTAAGACATGTTTGCAGTTGTTTTTTCCTTTGTAAGTTTGCACAATCCATAATCTGTTTTCCCTCTGTCTGCCTTCCCAAGGTAGGGACCTCCTCTATTCTGTTCACTACCATACATCTAGCACTTGATACAGCCTGGCACATGGAAGTTGAATTCGTTGAATGAAAAATAAATAAATAAATAAATAAATACAACAACTAATGACCACCCAAACAGGCCATTTTAGTGCAAAAACCTCACAGAGCTAAGGAATTGGTCTCTGGGCTTTTACCCAGAGCTGATCTGGGTGGCTTGGCTCCTTCCAGAAGAAGCTTCTACCTGGAAGCTGATTTGGGGGTTGGGGGTGTAGATTAAGAGTGCATATTGGGGGCTCCCAAAGTGGGGGAAGCCCTAAAATCTTTGGAGAAATTAGGCAAAATGTAAAGGAAGTCTTTGAGGTGGGGGTTGGGGGGTATGAGAGGTGTGGTTAAGGAGAAGGGCTGCAGGGACCTGCCACTGGGAAGGAAAAGAGGTGGCCTGTTATTTTCTGGAGGAAAAGGCAGGTCCTTGGTGCTCTGTGTGCATGCAGTCAAGGTCTGGACATTGTCATTGTCTTCTCCACAGGGCTACGTCCGTGGAGAACAGGGTCCCGACTGCCTCATTGCCTAATGCGTCTGGGGAACCTTATTTTGGATGAGATGTAGCTTGGAAAAACTAGGTGGCAAAAAACATTATAAATGTACTAAGCTCATGCAGAGGGAACAAAGAAATGAAAGACATAAGAACCTAAGAATCTCACAAGCCTGGCACCATCCCCAGGGCCTGAGGAGGAGGCACAGTAACACAGGGCCTGCAGCAGGGCACAGCAGCAAGAGCTGGATAAATGCTTTGAGGCCAGCACTCTGCCTACCCGGAGCAGAAGGGCTCAACCCGAACGGGCACCACCGGTGGTCTGGGAACCAGCAGGCCAAATCCTCTCAGGCAGCCACAGCAATGACCAGGGGCAAGGCCTGCAGCAGAGACCCTCTCTCACCCCCCATGGCATCTGGGCACCAAATAGGGACAGGCTCTGTAAACAGGAATAACTCCAGTACTAGGATGTTACTGACTTTGCGGAGAATCTGTCCCTGAGATGTCCTCAGCTCCCATGGAAGCCGGATAGGCCCAATGATGTCTAAAGCTTGGTTTGATGGAAAAGCTTTACTGCTGTTTCCTGTCCTATAGTGTGAACAGGATAGCCTTCATTTATCAGGTCCACTGCTGGCAGACATTTGCCTTGTTTCTACTTTGCAGCCATCACAAATCAGGCCGCTGTGAACACCCCCATCCCTGTCATGGGGTTTATTATGCATTCACTGCTCTTGAGTCCTGGGACTAGTATGGGGCAGGGGGCGGGGGGAATTCCTGCTCCCAGGTTCAGCTTTTTCTACTGAGCTCTAGCAGATGCTGCCCCAGAGCAAGAGGGTTCTGACTTGTTTGTTTCCCCCGCAGCATGTCTCAGGGCTCCTGATGCTCGGCGGCTCACCAACATCTGTCATTGTGACGCTTTTTACTTTTTGTTGATCTGGTGGCTCTGTGGCTTTCGTCATGGCTTTAACATTCATTTCACTGGTGCAAGTGAGGTTGAACCCCTCTTGCCTGTTCATTGAGCTTTGTGATTTCCTCACGCAAAGTTTCTGTTCATATTTTTGCCCACTTTTCTTTGAACTGATTCTTATAACTCCCTTGACAATTAACACATTGCAAATTCCCCCTGCCCCCGTTTTGTGGCTTATTTTGTCATTACTAGAATTTCTTGATTTTAATGTTACCTATTTTTATTGCTTCTTGAACTATCTGTGGGTGACGGACCCATTCTTCCATGGGTGGCAGACCAATGCAATCTAAGATAAAATAAGATCATTGAATACAGTAAAATTTTTTAAATATGCTAAGATAACTGTCAAGAAAATTTTGCTGAGTCCTTTCCTGTGGCTTTGGCTTTTAATATTCTATTAGGTTTTCTTCAAGTGAAACACCTGTATTGAGCCAGACACATTTAGACATTCAATGGATGCTTTAGGATCTAAAATGGAGAGGATAAAGAAATCATATTGGCCTGGAATGCTGAAAATGAAGCATGAAAGGAAAGAAAATTGAGCTACCAGACATGAAAAAGAGGAACACTAGAAAACTAGGATAATGACACAATGTTCTCAAAACAGAAAAGTCTGAAAACAACCAGCTCAAGACTGGAATACACTCTACCCCAGCACATTTCTCGCCATATGAAACGATCTACCAGAATCGCAAGCAGGGAACACAGTGATCTTACTGACTGACATGCCATTATCCAGAAGGCTCTGTAGTTCATTACTCGGAGGAAGAACTCTGAAAGCGCCACAGTTTGGAAATGAAAGCAAATTAATTTTAGATATGGCAAGATCATCTATTCCACTTGTTCGTGAGATCCTTCGTTAAAGTTTTGGTTTCATATCATCCAACGTCAATTCGTTTGCCCAGATGGTATGTGGAGTGTTCTCTGAGCTTTCAGGCATTGTGGGAGTTAACTCAGGGTGGCCTATTTCAAACAGGTCTGTTTTAAAAGTCATAGTACATATTAACTTTTTGTTAAGCTCTTTCTATATGGGTCACCCCTCTGGGCCAGCTCCTCCATAACCAAAGATAGAGACATAGACAAAGACAGAAAGAGAGTCAGACTGTCAGAGAGACACGGAGATAGAAAAAGAGGCAAACCATGCCAGTTGTATCTTTGTAAGAATTGCCTGCTCATTTTTCTTGATCTCCTTTCCACCAGACTCTGATCTGGCAGAGAAGTGACATAAAATTATAATGGAAAGTGCTGCCTCTTCCCTGACTCATGTCAATTTCCCATGCTGTCCAACTTTAAGTTTGTTGGGCAATTAAGGCAAAGGAACGGGAAATAGCTCATAGTCCATTAGCATCATGGATGTTCAGATTGTGCGTGAATATTTCCATGTGTTGAATGTATGAGTTCTGAGTCCATGTGTGTACACATGTGTACTGAGTTGTGTACCTGCAGGGGTATGTATCGAGCATTTGTGCTCAGTGTGTACGTGTTGAGTGCATGTGTATATTAAATGTCTTGGTATTGAGTGAGAATATTATTAGTGTGCTTGTGTGTTGAATGCATGTGTTGTATGTGGGTCTCTGGAGTATGTGTGTATGTGTGCCCACAAGTGTGTCTGTGGAAGGGATGTGTGTGGCCAGGACACCAAGGGCTTAAAGTATACCTGCCTTAGGTCACACGTGTTGCATCAGAAATCCAAAGGGCCGCTTGCAGAGTCTGATTTCTTTTGTGGTTTGTAACTTGGCACAAATGAGACAACAGAGACTAGCCATTATTTATTTTGGAGAGATTATTTGAGCAGTCTGGAAAAGTGGAAAGGGCGCCAGGGCTGGCATCTGTCCCTAGCCTGCACTGTGATCTGATGGTTGGTATCTTCTTAGTCATCCCTTTCTTTACTGGGGCTCACAGCCCAGTTTTGTTCCCTTTAAAATTAAAAAGTAAGCCTTAATTAGCCAAAGACTAGGACTGGATAGGCTGCAATTCACCAAGAAAGTGAATGAGTTAACCATCAAGAAATCAGCTCGCAGGCCTCTTGTCCAGGTACCTATGTAAAGCATATAACTTTCCAACTAGATGGAAAGCTCTTTGAGGCCTGAGACCTTCCCTTCATTTCCCTCACAGCTCCCTTCTGCCCCCCCACTGCCCCCACATGCACTTGGCACTGGTGAGTTCTTAGCAATAACAGTGGGAATAACTGTGCCACACCTGGTGCCGAAGCTTCCTCCCAGTTGACAAGGTGCCATGTGACATGGACCCGCAGACATCTGCCTTCCCAGCTCTGTGTGCCTTCCAGCCACACCAGCCTTATTTTCTATTTCTTGAACTCACTAAGCTTGTCCCCATCACAGGGTCTTTGCATTTTCAATTCCTTTGCCTCTCAAACCCTCAGCATGGTGAGCTCTGTCAAATGCTGCTGCAAGGTCAACCACATTCGGAATAGAGAAGTAATCACGGGACTAGGGCCACTTGGACACTACTGGCCATCTTGACAGGTGTGGTCTTAGTGGCCTAGTGGACAACCAGCCCCTTCTGCAGAGGGCAGAGGAGAGTGTATGGAGTGAATAAGCAGTGACAGTTAACTACAAGAAATTTGCTGTGGAAAGGAAGCAGAAAAATAAGGTGATAGCAGCAGACAGATGTGGGATCAAGGAGGGTTTTTTGTTTGCTTGTTTCCTTTTAAGGTAAGAGATAAAAGAGCACATCTGCATGGATTTTCTTAGTCTGTTTTGTGCTGCTATAACAGAATATATGAGATTGGGTAATTTATAAAGAACACAGATTTGCTTTTTATGGTTCTGAAGGCTGGGAAGTTCAAGGTCGTATCTGGCAAGGCCTTTCTTGCTGCATTTTCCCAAAGTCAAAGGCAGAAAGGCAAGAGGGGGCCAAACTCACTTTTACAACAGCCTCACTCCATAACTAACCCACTCACATGATAATGACGTTAATCCAATCACCTCTTATTGGGCCCCACCTCCCAATACTGTTGTATTGGACACCGACTTACTTTCTTTTTCTTTTCTTTCCTTTGTTTTCTTTTCTTTTCTTTCTTTCTTTTTTTTTTTGTGTGTGCCAACGTCATTTTGAGAGTTAAAGGGCACTAAGTTTCCAACATGTGAACATTGGGGAACACATTCAAACCACAGTCAGATGGAAATGACACAGGCCTTTGGCATGGGACCCAGATGCAAGGGACAGAGAGGATAATTGCTGAGAAAAGTCATTTTAAGAAGAGCAAAATGAAAATGGATCTGATGGCTCGGCGCCTGTGGCTCAAGTGGCTAAGGCGCCAGCCACGTACACCTGAGCTGACAGGTTCGAGTCCAGCCCAGGCCCGCCAAACAACAATGACGGCTGCAACCAAAAAATGGCTGGGCGTTGTGGCGGGCGCCTGCAGTCCCAGCTACTTGGGAGGTGGAGGCAGGAGACTCACTTGAGCCAAGGAATTGGAGGTTGCTGTGAGCTGTGATGCCATAGCACTCTATCCAGGGTGACAGCTTGAGGCTCTGTCTCGAAAAAAAAAAAAGAAAGAAAGAAAGAAAATGGGATCTGATAGGAAAACATTGTAGGTTTCCAGGCAATATCAACTTTGTTCTGTAAATTAGTGCTCTAAGGTATGTATTGTTATTATCCTTATTAAAGAGATGAGAAATGTTAAGTAACTTGCCCAAAAGCACACTGCAGGCCAATCGGAGTAGGTAAGGTATGAAAAGGGGTTCTGACTGCTGATAGTTCTGAGACCAAAGCATAAGATTACAAAGGATGAACAGTCAGCTCATTAAGTCTAAGCCTAAGAGCATCAAAGACACACCTCAAACCCCAGGCTCACAATTCAGGTGCTAGAGATATGGAACAGCTCCAGTGGTTACAAAATGAAGCTATTTCAAGATTTTATTTGGTTGCCAGAAAATACATCTCAGCTGGGAGGTGAACACTTGGGTGTTTCCTTAGAGCGAAATCACTGAGCTACATTTCTCTGTCATATACTTTTCTCTGTGTGTGTTATGTTTCGCAATAAAAGGTTTAAAAATAAACCTGAGCTGCTTTATTGATAGTAGATGGTATGTGACCACCTCCCTTCCAAATGTGGCCCACTTTAGCACTTCCCGAACCTGACCTGGGAATTTCTAAAAGGAAGATCCCCATCCAAGACACAGGAAGTAACTCAGAATTCCCTGAGTTCCCAAAACTTCTATCATCAGAAAGCTCCCTGTGACAAGTTTGGAAACTGCCAGCCTCAAGAACAATTTAGTTAAAATTGATGTTTTCTGCAGTGTTGTTTCGTATGGCCAGTGGAGATGCTCCAAATATGCCTCACGCACGACAGAAGGCTGCTGAATTCAACAATGCTATATGATCTCTTTTCCCACCCTACACTCCGTGAACTTAACCTCATCTTTTCCCTTCAGAGCTCTCCATTGCTTCAAGCCATGGAAATAAAACATAGGCAAACTTAAAGTGTTACAAGAAAAACCCTTCAGCTTAAACACCAAATGGTCATAAAACTGATTGCATCTCTTCCTTCCCTTTAGTGTTCCTCTCTCTTGACACCTTCTGAAGAAAGACCACCTGCCACCATAGGAAGAGAGCTTTATAGGGATGTCAGAGCCCCAGGGGGAAGCAGCGCACCTGCATTGGAAGGGGACTAGGCTCCTGCCTGAAAAAGACAGTAGCAGCAGTCAGGCCATCTACCTGCCAGGAGAGCCACAGCAGTACATAGCTCAGGGCAGGAGTTCTCCACACTCACCTTTACTCTAGAGCCAGCTGAAAAGCCACAGCGACCATGGCCACCCCTGGCAAGGAAGGGCACAAGGGCTCAGCCACAGATGATGTCTCAGGGGAAGGTGGGAGCAGAGGCAAAGCCAGCCTGTGGTGCCCAGCCAGCCTCTCAGGGGCCCTAAAGAAGCCAGCTGTGAGAGTATCCCTTTCCCTCATTCTCTAACCTAGAAAGAACACAATCAAAATGCAGTTCCACTTGCTGCCCTTCCCCAGGAAAAAAAAGGAAGAAGAAGAAAGAAAGAAGCAATAGTTCAGGCCTCGCTTTGCAATGTGAATCTCAGGAATGCATAAGGAACAGCAGTCGCTGCCTCTAAGCAAAGATGCTCTATTGAAATTTGACTCATCCTTGGCAGTTTATTGTGTTCCCCCCGCCCCTTCCTTGTGACACAGAGGAGTGAGGTGAGTAATGCTCTGCGCAGTGAGAGAAAAATAGATCCCCAAATGCCTTCCATTATGCTAAAGGCCTGTGTCACCAGCTGTGGCAGCAGAGGTGTGGTCACCACCCATTAGGAGGGGGGGATTCAGAACATCTGACTCCCTCTCTCCCAGGCTATTTGTGGTTCCAAAAGTGTGACAAGCAGGGACTGAAAACTGATAAACACAAAGAAGTCCAAAAGCCCGGAATGGCCACAGAGCCCTTGTCTGCAGGAGTTCCCAAAGCCACACAAAAGGAACACAGTCAGACCTGCTTTCTGCTCCTGACATTGCCCGGCCCCTTCCCCACAGGCAGAAGAACCATTTCTTCTACCCAAGAGTAAAAATAGCTAATATTTTTTGAGTGTGTGTTATATGCCAGACACTGAGCAAAGCATTTTCCATGGGTTGTTATCTGAGGCACACACATACATGTATGCACACACCTTGAGGGGGCACTATCAGTATCTCCTCTTACAGATGAGGGAGTGAAGGTTCAGGAAGGTTCCATACCTTGCCCAGGGTTACCAACTTGAAGCAGGACACAGACGCGGGCAGCCTTCAGAGGACAGTTCTAAATAAATGCAGCCTTCTCAGAATATCTGTTTGGCTAAATGCAGTTATTTGAACAATGAACAAGAGAAGTATAGGGGGAAAAACTCTGTTGCTTCATTTATTTTGCTTAAAGACTACCCAGGTCTTATCCTAGAGATAGGACTATTGATCAATAAGCCCGGACTTCCCAGAAGCATTTTGGGATACCTCCTAAAAGGAGGAAACAGGGATGTGGTCATTGCCAGATTTAGAAGTTTGTTAATAAGGCAGCAGCAGGTACAAATCACATGTAATCATGGAGCTTCTCCCTCCCTTATGGAAACATAAAAAATTAAAAAAGAATTAAAAGCCTTCATCTTCCCCTATGAAGTTATAAAAAATAAACTATTAAGTCCTAATATATCAGAAACGTATTTTCCCTTTCTGGAATTGACCACATTACCCTCCTACCCAGCTGGAATCACACTATGGAGAAAAATAAATGTTTGTCTCAGTGGCATTTTCTTATTCAGCTAATTGATTTTTTTTTAAATAACAATAATGCTTGAACATCCAGCCGCCTAATTACCAGCAGCTTTTTATTTGCACTATCATTAACTTCACAGCTGCCTTGTTGGTGACAAGTGGCACCACACAGACGTCAGCTGAAACTGTTAGTTTCTGAAAGGAGGATCTTGCAAAAGACCCACCTCCTCCTTGGCCAAGGTCAGCTGGGGCTTCAGGCTGACTTCAATGGCACAAGCTCCCCATTCTTAGTGGTGGAAACTACACATGGAACCAGGACAGTGGGGAGAGCTGGTTCAATCCTCTCCGTTTATAGCTGAGGAAACTTGAGGTCCAGTAAGGTTACTAAAATCAAGTGTTCCTAACCCCTTCAGATTGTTACTCCCCACTTGGACCTCTGCAATTACCTGTCTCGTGCTCTGGGACTGAGATCCGGTAGCAAGAGCACTGTAGTTTTCCCTCTGAGTCATAAACTTGGGGACAAAGTATTCTTCATGATCCCACTTGTCATTTCCTTTTTCTGTAACTGCAGAAAGTCAGTCTGGTGGTCAGGTGAATTCCTAAGCAGTGATCCTTTGGCACAAGGGTTCCTTTTCTAACCTCTTCTGTTGGCTGAACCTGTCAATTTGCATAAGTAGAAACATAAAGTCTCTTTCTCTAAAGAAGCTGCTAACCTGACCTATAAGTGCAGTTTTATTCCCACCAGTATATAAGATCTCTGAGGCAGGAGGACTTTTTTTTTGTTGTTTTGTTTTGTTTTGTTTTGTTTGAGACAGAGCCTCAAGCTGTCACCCTGGATAGAGTGTCATGGCATCACAGCTCACAGCAACCTCCAATTCCTGGGCT
>CAUYRH010103194.1:0-16627 GCA_963574655.1 Perodicticus potto | reverse complement strand
TTTTTTTTTTTTTTGAGACAGAGCCTCAAGCTGTCACCCTGGATAGAGTGCTGTGGCATCATAGCTCACAGCAACCTCCAATTCCTGGGCTCAAGCAAGTCTCCTGCCTCCGCCTCCCAAGTAGCTGGGACTACAGGCGCCCACCACAATGCCCGGCCATTTTTTTGGTTGCAGGTGTCATTTGGCGGGCCCGGGCTGGATTTAAACTCACCAGCTCAGGTATACATGGCTGGCGCCCTAGCCCGTTGAGCCACAGGCACCGAGCCGAGATGTCCACTTCTTAATTTGATCCCCTTACCTTGGTCCTAGCAGTTAGGTTCTGCCTATGGCTGTACTCATGGTTCATCTGGGCATGCTCAGGTTATGTAACTTGCAACCTGGGGGTCCATGGCAACTAAAAACTCTATTTTTTACACAAGGTTAAAGCCAATTGAGCTGGTTCTGTGGTTGTAGCCTCATAATGATAGAACAAAACATGAGTTCTGAGTTAGAATCCTCATTCAATCACTTACTATGTGATTTTGAACAAGTGACTAAACTTTTCAAGCTTCACAGATAATCATAGGGATAGCGGTGGTATAGATAAAAGATCTGGCATATACTAGGAACTTAATTAATGGTAGCAGTTGTTATACTGTTTGACAACGGGCTGCAAGACAGAATGAAACTACTAAGTCTGTTACTGGGAATTGGGCAAGGCTTTGTAGTGGATTTAATATTTAATTTGGGTCATGAAGGATAAGTCAAGAGTACACCAGGTAAAGACTGTAAGGAATAAAATGCTGAAGAAAAAAGGATGATAAAAAGCAGGAAAGATTATTTAATGCTTGGAAAAGTAGAGTGTGAGTTTGGATAAGTAATGGATATGAAGTTTGGATTAAGTAATGCAAACAAAGTGCTTAAAGCGAGACTGTTCTTTGTACGTTGATAAGAAATTTCTTTCTTATGTAACAGTGAGAGGATTTTAATAGAGAATAACATGGTCTGACTTTTGATTTAGAAAGATAACACTGGTAGTAATATGAAGGAGAATGAAAAAGAAAAGAAAAATAGAGGCAAGGAGGAGAGTATTAGTAGGACCCTTTTGTTATAGCACAAGTAGCAAGGATGGTGACGAAAGTAACAGAAGTGAGTAAAAGAGGAAAAAATAATGCCAACACATTTTTATGTGTTAAAAGTAATATAAGTCTAATTATTTAAAAAGGTTAAGGGAGTTAGAGGAGGCAAGGATGACTGGACTTACTGTTGTGAGAAACTGAGGGAATAAGGATGTTATTGGTGAAGAAAGAGTGTATAGCAAAAAGGGAAAACCTTGAAATATGAATTAAATACAGTAGAACCTCCATAGATGACTACCTCCCTACATTGACCACCTCCCTAAGTTGACCTAATTTTTACAGACCAGACATGAACCACACATATGTATCAGGATAGTCAGCCTAGTTCCTTATGTTGACCACCTCCATATGTTGACCAGGTTGTCATAGTCCCTTACAGAGGTTCTATATTGAAGTTTCTATAGAATACTCAGATTAAAATTTCTACTAGCTGGCTAGAATTACAGATATAAACCATAGGAGCAAATTCAGATTTAGGGAGTGAAATTATAAACAGCTATTTGTCACTTGGAGTGATATGGAAACACACTGTATTGAGTGATGAGGTGACTGAAAAGGACATTTTGAGGACACTACCATTTACGGCTCAAATAAGAAAAAAAGGAGCCAATAATTAAAGAGACTAAGAAGAAAAAGCACGAGAGGGCCAAATGAGATCAAGAGCGAGTGGTGGAGCAGTGTCAAGGCAAATGTTTTACAATTTTGAATCAATGAGATAAGGATTAAAATATATCGTTGTGCTTATTTGGACACTACAGTTGTAATAGAAACAAGAGCAGATCATTTGTAAGAATAGCAAAGTGCTCTCAACGTCTTCATCTTGAGGGTCATGACTTTGTCTTACAAGTTTTTCTGATTTCAGGTAAGTTTCTCTCCTACCTTTTCACAAATATTTTTCTACAATCCTCTTGAGACTCTGCTTATTTATTTTCCTGTATTTCTTTTGTGGAATTATCTATTTTTCTCTTCATTATTTTAAAACCAAAATTATCATAAATAAGGGGCAAGTATCTATGTCTTCAAGTGTAGTCATGGCAAGCATTTACTTTATTCTACCACTCCTTTATTTAGTCCATATGTTACCCTGAATGTAGGATACTGTATTAATTTTTATTTACCTTATGCAGGGTGGCCACCTGTATATATAAAGCCATGTATTTAATAATTTTTTTAAATATGGCAATATAAACATATATAAAACCATGTTTTCCCTATGTATGTGTGTATATACGTTATGCTACTTACTTTAAGATAGTAAGGGAGTCATTTAAATATTTTTTATAAAGCAGGGATGTTGAACTGTTATTATTAAAAGTAGTCATTAAATCTCTGTAAGATACACACTTAGAACAAGGTAGCTTTTATATTAATAAGATACAAAGGTAGAAGCTTCTTATATAAATAATGAGAGAAGAATTGAAATTCAGGGATTATCATAGTTTGAGCAAAATCTTGAAAAGAAATTACTGAAGTGGTAGAGAGAGAAAAGTAGAGCTAATATCAAGATGTATAAAAACTAAAAGGGAAACGGGCATTTGCCTTATTGATAAAATTTTAACCACAACATTTATTTTCCCAGGTAGAAAACTCTCTTCCTAATGTAATGGAGTCTGCTTTTTATTTTGAACAAGCTGGAGTTGGTTTGGGCACAGATGAGACTTACCGCATATTTCTTGCCCTCAAGCAGCTTACTGACACCCACCCAATCCAAAAATGCCGCTTCTGGGGCAAGATCTTGGGTCTGGAAATGAATTATATTGTAGCTGAAGTGGAATTTCGTGAAGGGGAAGATGAAGAGGAGGTAGAAGAGGAAGATGTAACAGAAGAGAGGGACAATGGAGAAAGTGAAGCAGATGAAGATGAGGAAGATGAATTACCAAAGCCCTTCCACAAGGCTCCACAGGCTATCCCAAAAGAAGAAAGTAGGACAGGTGCCAACAAATATGTATATTTTGTTTGCAATGAACCAGGAAGACCATGGGTGAAGTTACCATCAGTTTTACCTGCACAAATTGTTATTGCAAGAAAAATCAAGAAATTTTTCACTGGGCGATTGGATGCACCCATCATAAGCTACCCACCTTTCCCAGGAAATGAGAGCAATTACTTACGAGCACAAATTGCCCGAATTTCAGCAGGGACCCACGTCAGTCCTTTGGGATTCTATCAGTTTGGTGAAGAGGAAGGAGAGGAAGAGGAAGAGGTGGAAGGTGGGCGAGATAGCTTTGAGGAAAACCTAGAGTTTGAAAGCATTCCAGTGACTGATCTAGTTGAATCCCTGTCCAACTGGGTTCATCATGTACAGCATATTCTCCCTCAGGTATGGGCTTGTGATTCTCAATCTATAAGCAAACTAGCAAATGCAGTAGAACCTCCATAGTTGACCATCTTCCTACATTGACCACTGCCTTAAGTTGACCTAATTTTCATAGACCAGACATGCAACACATATATGTATCAGTACAATAGGCCTACTTCCTTAAGTTGTCCACCTCCGTATGTTGACCAGTTTGTTACAGTCCCTTGGGTAGTCAACTTACAGAGTGTCTACTAAATTGTCCCAATCTTGCACATAAAGATATCCAAAATGAAGCTTTTCAGACCCTAAATACAGAAAGAAATCATTAAAAACATGAGTAAAGTCTAGGTGTGGTGGCTTACTGTAATCCGGCATTTTGGGAAGCCAAAGCAGGAGGATCATTTGAGGACAGGAGTTCAAGACCAGCCTGGGCAATATAGCCACACCCTGTGTCTAGAAAAAAGTGAAAAAATTAGCCGGGCATTTGGTGTGTGCCTGTAGTCCTAGATGCTTTGGGGGCTGAGGCAGGAGGATCGTTTGTCCCCAGGAGTTTGAGGTTTCAGTGAGCTGTGATGACACCATTGGATTCTAGCCCAGGTGACAGAGGGAGACCCTGTCCCGAAAACAAAACACAGAGTACTATATAATTGCCAGGGCTCCAGAGATCGTCAGACAGATTTTTATGTTTTCAAATGGAAATAAAGCAAATTCTTCTGTGGAAAGTTTAACAGGTGATGTATGGGATTCGATTTATGTGTTCTGAAATTACTACTCATTTTTTTATATATTAAATACAGATGAACACATCAATTTTGGAAACATTTCTTTTAGTCTATCTCTATAATACATGGAGATTTTCTGCCAAGAACAATAAAGGAGTATAAGAAACAAGAATAAAGGAATAATAAAAACAAGAAGCAGACAGTGATATGTAGCAGCTGCATAGCACCTATTGTGACAGGTGTGGTTAATAGCACATATATATTATATGTGTGTGTCTGTGTATACATACAATTTAATCCTCATAGCAACCCTGTGAAATAGTATTATTATCCTTACTAATGAGCTTAGAAAATGTGACAAGGAGACTATAGCTAATAACAGAATCAGACACGAGGCTATGCAGAATGGGTCCAGAGTCCATCCTTTTAACCCTGCTGCTATACCGTCTCGTCTACAGGTAGAACATCTTCGACACACTTTTGTCTACAT
This sequence comes from Perodicticus potto, assembly GCA_963574655.1. NCBI lineage: Eukaryota > Metazoa > Chordata > Mammalia > Primates > Lorisidae > Perodicticus > Perodicticus potto. The sequence continues at coordinate 11,998 of CAUYRH010103194.1, read as the reverse complement.
AAGAGATAATCTTAGTTATCTATAAATAAAAGTTAATTAAATGAGAAATTATAAATCCCAAGTCACCAAATATAACCTTATTATTGCATTTAAAATTTTAGTGTTGTCATCATCACAGCTTTACCCCTCTCATATAAATTATTTATTACAAACCAGTAAAATGTATCATTACCTTTTTCACTAAGATTCTGCTGATTTTAAAATGTAACTGAACCCTGAAGTTCTGTAAGTTCAAGAAATTGGAAAATTCTTGAAATTAGTAACACTGTCTTTTCTTTGAAACAACCTAGATCAAAGAGTACTTGGAAAATGTATGATAAATGAATGAATAATTGATCAAATACCTACACAGTGAAACCCTCCCCTAATAATCTCTTCAATCAAATGAATATTCTGAGATTTTTAAGGTCCTCATTAGACTACTAAATCTTGCAACATTCATTCTTAGGGTCGCTGTAATTGGTTCAACCCTATGCAAAAAAATGAAGAAGAAGAGGAGGAAGATGAAGACAAAGAGGAAGAAAAGGGAGAAGAACCTGAGTACATAGAACAGGAAGTGGGACCTCCTCTTTTGACACCAATCTCTGAAGATTTAGGTTATTTTACATAACTATTACCACACAGTAACACAAACTGTATCATATACCATGTATATTATATCGCAAATATATAAAAGTTGCAAACCTCAACAAAGTGGACAGGAGCCAAGGTTTCACCCCCTTTCCCCTTCATGTGTTCTGGGATGGTAGTGAGTAAAGAAGGTAGCTGACACCCCAATGTTCTTTCACAAAGTTGAAAGAATGATGCAAACAAGAAAGATAAGTTGGCTGCCTCTTACTGGAAATGCTGACATCGGTCTTGGGTATCATATTTTGTCTTGCGTTCCACAGACCAAGAACAGTATATATGCTTATGACCCTTGATCTTTTTCATAACAATGATTTGACTTTTCATTTGGTTGTCAAATATTATTCCATCACATAAGTCTCCTCTTTCTTAATAAAACATCTCATCTCTGTTGCAAAATTGGAGATGCTTATTTCAAATTTCATTGTTCCAAAACATTTATAAAATATCCTGATTTTATGTCAAACTTCTGGGGTTTTTTTGTAGGCAAAATGTGTGTTTGTGCCTGTGCAGGTGTCTGTGAAGATTTATACAAGTAGCTTCTCTATTGCAGGTAGATTCTTGTGTATTTAGGAGGTAAGCTTTTGAATTTCTCTTTGGATTGCAGAGATTCAGAATATGCCACCTTGGACAACACGACTATCCTCAACTCTTGTCCCACAATATGCTATTGCTGTTCTTCGATCCAACCTTTGGCCTGGAGCATATGCCTTTTCCAATGGCAAGTAAGTATTGGAACACTTACAAAGCCATTATTGTGACTATGTAAGATCAGGAAATTATAAATTATCACTAGAACGTTAGGTTTTTATTGTTTCAACTCAACTTTAGTATATTTAGTATGTGCCGTAAGATTTATTAGACTAACATTTGTATCATACAGTAAAACTTCAAATTCAGGGCATTAGTTATTCAGATATCTTCTTCATCTCAATTATCTAAATTACTTAAAATAAGATATAAGTTTTAATCTTTGATTATTTGAGTAATTGACTTAGTCTTTCACTTTATAGATTAATGGAGGCAATTCTAAGCAATGTTTGAATTAATTTAAATCTCAGATCATTTTTGTGGGACATCTTGATAAGAGTTAATTAAAAATATGACTTAGGATACCACTTTCAAAGGAATTAGGACCTAAAGAGGATACTAAATATCCTTTAATCCTTTGCCTAGGGCTTGGCGCCTGTGGCTCAATGGGCTAAGGCGCCAGCCATGTACACCTGAGCTGGCGGGTTCGAATCCAGCCTGGGCCCACCAAACAACAATAACGGCTGCAACCAAAAAAAAAAAAAAAAAAAGATGGCCGGGCTTTGTGGTGGGCGCCTGTGGTCCCAGCTACTTGGGAGGTGGAGGCAGGAGATTCGCTTGAGCCCGAGAATTGGAGGTTGCTGTGAGCTGTGACGCCACAGCACTCTATCCAGGGTGACAGCTTGAGGCTCTGTCTCAAACAAAACAAAACAAAACAAAAAATAATCCTTTGCCTAGAACATACACTTCCATGTGTCTTATGCTTCCACTTCTTTCCTAATAATCCAGTGTCAGAAGCTCAGTGGAGCTGAAGAGCGAGCTTAGCTGCCAGTGTCAGAGTAGCCATTAAAGCAACAAGCCAAAAATGAGAGTTAAGTCTTTAATCATTTATTGCGATAGTATAAGAGAAGGCATTGGCTCCTCCTTCTCATTTTCCCTCAAAGAATAGTCCTACCAGTGGGGGGTTGGCTGGGTCAGCACAGATACAGATGCCATATTGAAGAGGAGGTTCTGGGGCCATCTCACTGACAAAGGAGTACCCAAACAAAAGGCTCCTGCAATGTTTCTGACCCAGAGACCACAATTAGGGTGGAAGGGCTAGAAGTGTAGAAGTACTGAGTACAGAGTCAGAGTGGGGAAAGGCCTCTGTAACGAGACTAGGAAGGAGGGCACCCGGGCTAAGAATGCAAATATATGAAGAGCATCACCAGCGAGAAGGGCCAGCGTTCCTGCCCACAACTTTTCTTAGAGGCAGTAATGCATTGGCTGTCCAATGTGAAAAATGACAGGTAAGTTTTCAACCACACGCAAACTCCTCACCCAGCCAAGAGTTTGCGGGGCTAGCAACTTTATGAAAAATAGTTAAGTTTTGTTTTCCTGAAAATAATTGAATGGAAAAAAGGCCTTTACTTTTGCTCTAGTTGTAGGATACTTTTTGACAGAGTCTGGCCCCATGGTTATCTTAACCAGTTTAAGTAGTTTGGATCAAATTAATTTGGAGGTAGAAATACTGAGAAACATTTCACATTTAGTATTTTAAAAGTATTTTTTAAAAATTATGGGACTCTAGCCAGGCGTTGTGGCGGGCGCCTGTAGACCCAGCTACTCTGGAGGCTGAGGCAAGAGAATTGCTTAAGCCCAGGAGTTGGAGGTTGCTGTGCGCAGTGTGACGGCATGGCACTCTACTGAAGGCGATAAAGTGAGACTCTGTCAAAAAAAAAAATTATGGGACTCTAAGCACTTTATTCCAGGAGGGTCAACTTTCTTGAGAAAATTTTGTTTTTTTTAATAGAAAGTTTGAAAATCTCTACATAGGCTGGGGTCATAAGTATAGTCCAAACAATTACACACCTCCAGTTCCACGACCAGTTTATCAAGAATACCCCAGTGGACCAGAAATTACAGAAATGGATGACCCTAGTGTGGAAGAGGAGCAGGCTTTCAGGGCCACACAAGAGTCAGTTGCACTTGAGGCTGAGGAGAATGAAGAAACTGAGGAAGATGAAGAGGAGGAAGATGATGATGACTAAGATCAGCCTGGGTAACGTGTCACTGACACATACTCCCTTATGTGGGACTGATTTTACATGTGTGAACATATATGTATATGTACATACATATATAGAGGAAATTATTCACCTGCAAATGTCATTCCTTCCAAATATACAACTTGGAATTTCATATGTAGAACTATTCATGTTTATAGAAAGATGCTCAATGGATTTTCCAGAGGCTAAAGGACATGCAATCACATCACTGCTCTAATGGTTACAGCTAATAGATGAAGTGCTTGTGTATTATTTTTAAAAGATCTCAAGGTTAAGTTCTAATATGGCAAACATTGAAAGATATAATCCACAGAAGCTTCTTAGAAATTTTAAAGAGGTATGAAGACAAAACAAATAAACAAAAAACCCCCCTGACAACCACTGGACTAGAGTATGTATATTTAACCTGAATAAGACCTGAACCAGAACATGTATTCTTAAGCTTGTGTAATTAATTGTGTAATTGCCTATGGCTGGGTCTGTGATACTGCGTGCAAGCACCATGTTTATTCATTTTTCACTCAGAAGATGTTCATAATTCCATCACTTGCTCAAAAACTGTAGGAACAAATTTTTAACCATTTTGGTACTTCTCAAAACTCAATCTGACTCCTCCTTCATCCTACAGAAATTGATTTGAACCATTGGGAATTGAGGAAAAATAAGTTGTATAGAGATGGTTAGTTGGAACTATCCAAAGACTTCCGGCTTGTATTTTCTACCACTATTTCCTAAAACATTTGTCTTTATTAAAAAAAGTATTTTTAATTCCTATATGTTCTTGACAACCTGTAGCTATGAATAAAAACTAAGCACTGTTCCTGAAATCAGAGCCTTCATTCAAAGGAGGAATATAAACAGAAAATTAGAATAGGCTGCAATTTAGCAAGTATTGTTATACAAATCTTACAAGGTACAATAGAATAGTAACTGGTAGTTAATTCTGTGGTAAAGAATCAAAAAACGATTCCCATCTCTTGCTATTATTTTCGTAAAATGACACAGCAGTTGTTTCTGCACTTACCTTGTCACAGACCATTTGCAGATCACCAGTCTGACAGGTGTGCTTATATCCAGACTTGAGCAGGTCAGTAAGAGCTACCAGGCAGTGTTAGGCAGAAAGGGTTCTAGGCAGAACTGGCTTCATTTTGGCAAAAGACTTTGGGCTGAAAAGAGTGAAACTTCCACTAAAGAGTGAGCCTAGAGTGGTAAAGAGAAGCCAGATTATGTCGGAAGTCTGGATTTTACTCATAGTGAAAAAAAAATAACTAAAAGTAACACAAACATATGTGTATTTTAGAATGTTTTGGCTTCAGTGTGGAAGGATAAGAGAATCAACACATGAGACAGGGAGGCCAGTTAGAAGGTTATCACATTAGGTAAAGTGAATTGACCACATGAAAACAGGGTAACAACATGGGGATATAAAGTAGAGAACTGGTCACTAGTCTGAAGGACAGAATATTGGAAAGAATGGTTTCCACAATTCTCCACTGGACAAGACTATTAATATTTCATCCTTGAAATCTAACGTTCAGTCTTTGTCAGAGTATCTCAAATTCATAAAACTTAATTCAATTTTTTATGATGCAGTAGACATTTGCTTTTCTTTGTTGCTTAACATCCTTTTCTTCATCTACTCTGATTTCCTTTTGAAGAACTGCCTCTGTCCCATTAGATAGTATCATGCCAAGCAGATATACTCTCTTTGGAATCTGAATTTTGAGCAGAGATAATTCTACCATGGCTCCTAATTGGACTGTTCCTGCTATAAATTAGACCATGTTCTGGTCTCCACAGTTGCCTTGGTTCTATCCCAGTTCTCTATTGCTACCCAATGGATTATGAGCCTTCTGATAATCTTTCAATGGATTTCCTTCTGTTTACATTGGCCAGAGTAAGATTCTTGCTTGCAATCATACATGGTATATCCAACAAGAATTTCAAAGATTCTTTTCCACAGAACACCTTAAACTCTAGACTCTCATAGTTAAATGGTTTGTGCAATTATTTCATAACAGGAAATCCTTATTTTAGAACTATGCCTATTTAAATATTAAGATTATTTCTAAGCAGTGTACAAGGAATTTCATCATATAGGTTCTCTAACAGAATACAGCCAAACAGTATAATAGTAATAAGAGCTTGGAGGTGGAATGGCCTAGGTTCACAACTTGGGTCACAGTCAATTTTGGGGGGTAAATTACTAACTCCCCAGAACTTGAGTTTCCTCATGAGGCTAATAACAGTACTTGTCTCACAAAACTATTTTGAATGTTAAACTAATACATGTGAAATACTAAAAGTGCCTAACAAAAGTGAGAACCCAATACATACTAGCTTATGGCAATAAAACCAGTTTCTAAAATGTGGATAAGAAAAAAAAAAAGCCCACAATGCAAATGAGATATTTTATTGAAATAATCACTGAACAATGAAGTATTACAGGTATGATTTAATTAACACAGGTATTTTAGAAATTAAATTATATGTTGAGTAGTTAAGAGAATTCACAGATTTCATAAGTTGTGTTAGGAGTTCAGTATACGAATTTGGAAAACAAAGCATAATTCCCAAGCACTGAAATGCTTAATTCTTCAAGGAATCTTCTCAGCTATAAAGACTTGAGAAGCTTGCCTCCTGGCCTTGAAAAAGAATTAAAAAAAACTATCAATTATAAGTTATAAGGCAATTAATTAGAATATTTAATCATTCTACTGTAAAAATAAAACTTCATTATTTTATTCAAGATAATAATGAAAATTCCTAAAGAAAAATTATAATCTCAAACTTATGAAATTAAGAATAAATATTTCTAAAGCCAAACCATAAAGAAATTAAAGAAAATTTCAGATAAAGACAAAACAGAATGAAACAGAAAAATCTGCTTTTTAATGGAATAACTATCAAAAGTAATATGCTACTGGCTCAAAGTCAGAGAAAGATAGATAAAAACAGAGGAGAAGAGTAGAAGGATATATAGTTATGAGCTGAGAACCTTTAAGAAAATTATCTTCTTCAATTATGGCCTTAAAAACATTATATCAAAAAGATTTTTGATGATTGTGTTATTTTTACAATTTGAGTTCCAAGACATATTAAACCTAGATAAATTAAAACTCACTAATTAGATCAAGTTGAGAGCAAAGGATGGTACAATGGAAAACTAAGAATGTGAAGTAATTTAATAACTGCACATCAAACTGAGAAAGAGTTGAAGATGGTATTATATATATTTGTATTTATTATTTCACTGAATTAAATTAGAAGGTATTTTCTAAAATAAATTCCTTCATCTTAATAAGTGCTCTCATGTCTAGAACAGGGTCTAAAATTAGTAGAAAAAATAGTCAAAATGTATTTATGTCAGAAATGTCTTAAGGTAATGTTAAAGTTGCCAGAATTAAAAAATATTTTTGAAAATCAATCGCTCGTAGAATAATAGTTGCATGATTATTAAAATATCAGAACTAATCTTAAGTCCAAAAATGAAAAACAGAACATGAAATATAATTATAAATATCTATATTTTGGTACATTGTATAATATCAAATTTATTTCTAATAAATCATAGTTATTGCTTAGAAGAAAATAGATACTTTAAAACCAAGTTATAAAAACTAACACAAAATAAAAGTAAAATCACTATTTTAAAGGCTGCAAATTTCCACCTGATGGTCTGCAGATCAATCAGTATCTCAATATTTGCTGAATTACTACAATATACAAAGCACTATTAAAAGGACAGAATAGTAAAAGGGCAAATAATCTTTGGCCTTTATATAATATGAAAGAGAAACCAGAGTATGACTTGACATCTTTAGTATTAACCTGATTGAGGTGGAATGTATTCTTCTGAGTAAAGCATCACAAGAATGGAGAAGCAAGAATCCAATGTACTCTATTCTAATAGGAAGGCAGTAAATGAGCTAATACAAGGGTCCAGGGTAGGACAATGAGGGGGTGGAGAGAGGGGAGAAGGAGGGTGTTGGTGGGTAACAGTGTATGGCACACCTCTGAGGGGCAGGACACAATTTTAAGAGGGACTTCACCCCATAAATGCAATCAGTATAACCTAATTCTTCGTACCCTCAATGAATCCCAAACAATAAAAAAAAAAAAAAAGAAAAGAAAAACTAAAGCAACCTGCAAAAGAGAAGAAAAAAACAATAAGAACAGAATAAACTATAAGACATAGATGCTAAAAAAATCCTGAAAAAAAAAAAGGCTTGAAGGCAATATGCAAAAAACAATAAATTATATATTAAATTACTAAGATCATATCTTCTCTTTTTTCAAAATATATTATCTTTTCTTTTTTTGAGACAGAGCCTCAAGCTGTTGCCCTGGATAGAGTGCTGTGGCATCACAGCTCACAGCAACCTCCAAATCCTGGGCTCAAGCAAATCTCCTGCCTCCACCTCCCAAGCAGCTGGGACCACAGGCGCCCGCCACAACGCCCGGCCATTTTTTGGTTGCAGCTGTCATTGTTGTTTGGCAGGCCCGGGCTGGATTCGAACCCGCCAGCTCAGGTATACGTGGCTGGCGCCTTAGCCCGTTGAGCCACAGGTGCCGAGCCAATATATTATCTTTTTAACAATAAATATGAAATTGTTCATATAAGAGCTCAGTAAACATGATGCTTTGAGGCTTTTTTTCCTTACAGAAGAAGCAACATTGGGTAGGGCTCTAGATGCAAACTGCCTAAACTGAAATCCTGATTCTGCTTGGTAACTGTGTAACCATAGGAACATAAAAACTTCTTTATGCCTCAGCATCCTCATCTGTAAAATGGGGCTGTTGTCTGGATTACATTAGTTGTATATGTAAAGCTTTTACGACAGTACCTAGCACAGAATAAGCACTATAGAAGTGTTATTTCTAACTATTAATATTATAATCATAAATGTTCTACTTTTATTCCCTTTCTCCCTGGCAGTATTGTACATTGTTAGCCAACTTACAATTCTTATAGTTAAAGACACAGCTACTGTTCATGACTCAAAAAAATGGAACATTGTGAAATGCAGCATGAAATGTACATTTTTAGTATTCTAACCCCACCGATAACTCCATTTCCAAAACCAGAAGATGACAGCTAACTAAAAAGTTCAACTAGAGTTCACGATAATATTTAACTATATCTATGCTCTCAAAAGTTATGTATATATTGGTGAGCAAGTGTCTTGGTATTTTAAAATAATTAAAATGAGTCATTAACTTTATCTGGCCAAATTAATAATAGGAAGAAAAAAGTGAATGCAATTTTGGTATTTAAATCTTTGCAAAGCAATCTTTTCCTGTATCATAATTAAAATGATGAACCACTTAAACAATCTTTGCCTTTATATATCATATTATGAGGCTGAAAAGATTATTCTATCTTTCATTTCAAAAAATTGTAATCCTTTAACCACATGGTTCTATTATTCTCCATAACTGTTTGTTTCCAGTCCTCTGTCTTCTTTTCTTCTTAGAGAAAAATAAAAATCAATGTGAAGTACTCAAATAGGGTCATTATTTTAAGACACCAGGGCCTGTCCATTTTCTAAATTTAATGTGCTATCAAATAGCTTCAGTACATAGCAAGTAGAAGTTTTTCAATTTCTATAAATTTTTCTATAATATACTGTCACTTAACTGCAAGGGATAAAGATAAGAGGCAACTCTAATGAAGTTAAATTCTGGAACTGTGTATATCCAAAGGCCCAAGTACATAAAATAGTGCCTTGGGAGTTAAAGAATCACATTTTAATAAACAATGATTATAAAATCAATGAGTTAGGTCTCTTTGGATTAAATCATATTTTCTTACCATAGGCGAGAATCACCTGAAATTAAAAATTAAATCACTCACTTGACATTAAAAATTAAATAATATAAAATTGAACATTTCTGTGAGGCTCTAAGTAACTGACAGTCATTAGATAACATTCATTAAAGATGCCTATACCAGAAGTTAAAAACCATAAAATGGCTCTGCCAACTGAGAAAAAAGAATAAGGTACTACACTGATTTTAACTAAAAATTTTAAATTTTTAAGTTCAACCCACTCAAGCGTCACATAAATACTTACAGCTTTTTCTTCCGGGGAAAGTGCACCCTCTACTGCCACTATCTGGTACTGCTTATGTTTTAAATTTCCCATAGATTTCCGAAGTTGCTTGAGACTGCTGGCCTCTACGTCTTGCTTTAATAGTTTCTGCATTTCTCGAGAAGGACATCCAGGGTCAAATATTAGTAACCATAATGTTCGGTTTTTTCTCTCTTCAATTCCAACAACTGTTCGACTATGGCCTATCAAAAGATTTTTTAAAAGAATATGTCATATCATCTACAGCTGTACAGTCTCTCTCTATATATTGTGTGTGAGCATATGTGTATTGTATTTAGAAAATAAGTATACACAGTCAGCCTGTCTAACGTGTATAAGGTAGGACAATTAAGTTTGTGAACTCATCCTAGAAAAAGTGCTACATACTTCATTGCTGAGTATCACTACGGTCACTTTTGAAACAAGCTTCCTCTTGGCAAGCTATGTACTCTTGCAGCACCTATTCCATCCTTCAAAGTGATTTTGGAATTCTTTTTCTAGAATGTCCATCACAGTTATCATCATATTACCCTTAATATCCTTTGAATATCATCAAAATGTCTTCCTTTCAATATTTCCATTATCTTCAGGTAAAGAAAAAGTCACTGGGGGCCAGATCAGGTGAGTAGGGAAGGTGTTCCAATACAGTTATTTGTTACCGGCTAAAATTTTCTAACAGACAGTGCTGTGTGAGTTGGTACACTGTTGTGATATAAGAGCTGTAAGTAGCTGGCCAAGATTTTAAGATCTCCTTTTTCTATATCAACATTTACTTTGTCTGCTATGTTTTTCACAGTCAGCCAATGATTTTGACACACAATTCAACACATATTTGCAATGTTTTCATCAGTTCTTCTTGTTACTGGCTGCCCTGGACTCTCTAATTAGAGATGCTTTCATTTCCCCCAGAAAAACCATTTGTACCCTGCCATTTTCTTCATAGCATTATGCACATAAATTTGGACAAACATGTTCCTGATTTCACTTCTACTTCTTGTCAAGTTTAACTAGAAATTTAATGTCTGTTCATTGTTCTAATCGAAGCCCTGACATTCTGACACACAAAAACACACAACAATGAATGCCTCTCTGCAAGACACTGCCACACGTTGACACAAACACAACTGTGAGTCACTGATATACCAAGTTTTTGAAACCTTAGTGAGTTGTTTATACAGTGCTGCCAACATAAGCAGACACTGGCAAGTAACTGTCAGACCCATAATGCATATGTATTTTTATGTAGTTAGAATACGTGATTTCACGTATATATGAATTTCAGGTATTCATATATACCTGAATTCGTCTAAGACATAAGCGCTAGTTGAGGTCTACTTCAGTTTTCTTTTGTTTAATTTTCATTTTCTAAGGGCTTCATTACAAAAAAATCTGCTTCTACTCTGCCATATATTTTACTTTTCCCTTCCCAATCCCTTGATCTCTCTTATTCAAATTATCTCAAATAAAAGGATATGAAATTTATCTACTCTAGAACAAAAACTCTCACGGTTCCAAAGGTAAGCAAAAGTAAAATTATATATACGAGAATACCAATGGGGAGGTCTTACTTTCTTACAGTTTGTATTCCTAAATAATGAAATTCCTAACACTTACTTCTCTTTATTTCTGTCAGTCCAAATCATCAATTCACCAAAACATACCACACTTCTATGTGACAGGCTCTATTCCAGGTAGTAAGGTATACAGCAAAAAACAAAATAAACATGCCTGCTGTCATGGAGCTTATATCTAACAGGAAGAGACACTCTATAAACAAAGTAAATAAGCAAAGTAAATGCCAGTGGTGGGAGGCTGGGATAATGAGCTGCACTTTTAAATAAGGTAATGGCAGAGAAGGCCTCATGTAAGGGACATCTGGGTAAAGACCTAAGAAGGTAAAGGAAGAACAAAAAAGAAGGGTGAACCAGACAAAACAGCACATGCAAAAGGCCCAGAAGATGCCAGGTATGTTATCCTTCATTGTCCACTGTCATACTGACAAAGTAGCTCTGAAAATCAAATGTCGTAACACGTCCCTGTTGTCAGAATCTCAACCTTAGTCATAATGTAATGGTTTGTTATCTTATAGCTAACAACATTATCTATGATTTATACTAACCTTGATGCTGAAGATAGATAGGAGGTTTAGATGTACACACTACTTTTGGACTTCCTTCCCTTTCGGGAGAATAATAGTTCAATATCCACTCAAATAAACGAGGGTGTGTACCTGAAGGACCAGTTGACTTGTGAAAATCAACAATACGGCACCTAAAAACAAATAAAAAGAAAGAAAAATCATGTGTAATAATTGGGTTATAGCCTTCATAGGAAAAGTATAAATTAGCTTCATAGTAGGGCTGTATACATTGGATAATTTTCTTCCATCTTGACATACTTTGCTAAGAAGAATGTGTTCTTGCCCCATCCATGTAAATATGAAAGAGGTAAAGTCACCATCTTTCTTTAAGGCTGCAT